>JAXISO010000273.1:0-53753 GCA_036785465.1 Colletotrichum agaves | reverse complement strand
TATATTTAAAGATATAATAGCTCTATTAGTATATAATCTATACTAAAATAATAATTCTAATTATAAGCTTAGTATAGAATCTCCTCTATATAGTATTATAGAATATAAAATTACCTTATTCTATTTATTAAGTAATAAAAAAGTAACTCTTCTTTTATAATAGTCTATAGTATTACTCTTTATCTTATTAGTACTTATTAAGCTTACTTAGTTTACTCTTTTTCCTAGGTAGCTACTTCTAGTATTTACTACTCTTCTCTAGTTTCCTTAATTTTATTAAAATAGGTAAGAATCTTATTATATTTTAGGTTCTTAGTATAATTTTTTATAATTTTCTTAATAAGACTAGGAGTAATTAATACTTAAATAATAACTAGGCTCTATAATTTACTAATATAATAGGTTTTATTATTAAAACTATTAATATCTATTACCTTAGTAAGTATATTCCCTTCCTTAAAATAATCCACTCTTCCTAAACCTATAAGAATAAGTAATTTAAATAATATATTAGGAATTATATTAAGTTTCTCTAGGATATAGTGGACTTAAAGGTTAAATTATAAAAGGTAATTAATTATATTTATTAGTTAAAAATTAACTTTATTTAAGTTAAGGGTTCTTAATAAAGAGTAAATAATAATATTATATATAATTATATAATTTATAAGAATTTAAACTAGGTTATAGTTAAATTATATAAGCTTTTTAAGCTTTTTAATAGTTTGAATAACTCCTATAACCTTAGTTTCTATAGCCTAGTACTACTTCACTATTAGTATTATTACCCTAATAAGAAATAATATAGGTTGGATATAATTTTAAGTAATATTCTTACTTAGGATTCCTTTATTATTCTATAGAATATTTAATTAAAATACTATAAAACTAAATCCTCCTTTATAAATATTAACCTTAAAAAAGAGATACTTTATTAAATTATAATAGTATTTTATAACTTAGCTATAAAAGTTTATTTAAAGAATATTAAAGGCTTTAATCTCCTTATTAATTAACTTAAAATTTACCTTCTAAAACTATTTTATATATATATTTTATAATTTAGGCTAATAGGAAGAAGGTTCTTATTATAAAGTTTTACTAAAAAATTAATCTTCCTATATTATAAGGGTATAATAATAATATTAAATTATAGGATATCTTTATAGAGTTATCCTATTATCCTAATATATCTCTTAAAATTATAGAGATTTTTAGGGAACTTAAATTACTAGAAGGCTATAATCTAATCTTCTATTCACCTTATCCTATCCTTATTAATTATATAATTAAGGAGTTTTATTAATTTAAATCTAGTAAATAACTTTTTTAATAAAATATAAACTTAATTATTATTTAGGATTTTAAGAATAATTTTAAAATACTAGAGATATTCTTCCTCACTACTATTAAAAATTATAATATTATTAATATAGACTTATATAAAGTATTAGTATTTATAGAAGAGTTTATTTATAAAGTATTAATTAAAAGTAAGAGAATTCTTAAATTCCATAAGAATAATATTAGAAATCTTAATACCACGGGGACTAATTACTACTATTTAGTTATAATATTTAGAGTAAATTAGTAGTTAGTGGAAAAACCCTATAGTATTAAGAGTTATGATCCTTTTAGTACCTCGGATTATATCTATAATGTTGTCCTAGTTTAGAAGGGGGTAGGTATTTAGGATAACCTATTAGTTAAGAGGGTAAAAATCCATAATAACTTAGGGTTTTTTAATATTCCTAACTTCCCTCTATATAATAAAAATAGAATAAGGTAGAAGTATTGGGGATCTATCTACTTAATTTATTTTCCCTTTTAGGTATATTTTACTATAAATCTTATTAATTTCCTTAAGATTCTTATAACTTAAAGAGTATACTCTTATTAGTATTCTCTAATTTTACTATTTATTAATAAGCTTAATCTTTATATATTTATTATTAGGTATAGGGATAATTCTCTTATTATAATAAATATTATATTTCTTAAGTAAGGATTTTAGTAATTTTATAAAAACTAAATTTAAATTATAGATTTTAATACTATAAGTACTAAAGATTAATAGTATACTACTAAGTTTCTCTAAATTATAATCTAGGATTTCTAACTTTAGTACCTTATACTTACTAGGGGTTGGGGTTAGCTCCTCTACTAAATTAATATTAATGTTCTCCTATACTATAATATTATAGGTATAATTATTATTGAATTCTATAAAATTATAGTCCTTATTAATAATTATTACTATATCTCTAACTATCTCTGTAGTTATTCTACTAATCCATTGCCCTATTATTATTTATAATATATTAATTAATATATTATAAATTAGGGTAACTTTTAGGGTATTAATATTAATAGTTAAGTTAATAAGAAATATATACTTAGTATAGAAGTACTAGGTATTCTTCTTAAGTCCCTTAGTCTATAGTAGGGGCTTAAATATAATAATAATAAATATCTTGGACTTTAGGGGAATTTTTACTTTATAAGTACTATTTACTCTCCTAGTAATATTTAGTTTTTAGTAATATATTATAGGAGTTTTTATATTAAATATAGAGTAGAATTTTATAGTGGATTTTATAAAGTCTACTAAGATCCTATAATTTTTATAGAATAGTATTCCTAATAAAAGCCTAGTACCTAGGTTATTAACTACTCCCATAATAATAATTATATATATATTAACCTAGATATTATTAATTTTACTGGGAATATAGAAGTTAAATATGACCTCCTTAATAACCTAAAATATTAACTTAATAGCTATTATTTTTCTTAGTTCTATAGTATAGAATATTAAATTAATTATAAATCTTATAATTTAAGACTTCTTAATAAGAACTATACTTACTCTAGTATTAATATAGACCTCCTCTATAGGGCTTTTCTTATTCACCTTAACTTAAATATATAGATGAGATCTCTTAAGTACTTTTATCTACTTATAAGGCTTTAGGATTATATTAATAACTTAGTCTTTATTAAACTTTAATATAGAAATAGGTACTTTATTAATAAAACTAATAAAGTTATTATTATTATTATTAATAGTTTAATTAATATCCACTAGGCCTAGTACTTACTTATTAACTTATTTTACTTATATTATCTCTACTAACTTAATTAGCTCTAGTAGGACTTTAATAATATCTTTAAGGATATATTTATTATTAATAAGGTAATTTATCTTATCTTTATTATTGTTTTCCTCCTAAATAAATTTAGTATTATTACTTGTTTGCCCTGGTTAGTTATACTTAGTAACTCTCTTCCTATTTATATAAATTTATAAGTTATTAAATAGTTTCTAGTCCTTTTAATTAACATATTTATTGTCTTATTTATCCTAGTTATTTTACTAATAAGGATATTAATATTACTAAGGTGGCTACTAATTCTAACTATAATCTTACTAAAAGTTACTATAATTATACTAATTATTAAAGTTATTACCCTATATAGCTTTTTTAATAGGTTTAGAGAAATATACCCCTAATAATGGGGCTTAGAACTATTATCTTATTATAATATATTTTTCCTCTATTATCCTAAGGAATTCCTTAATAATATTCTTAGGTTTTAGCTTATAAAGGAACTATTAAAGGGCTAGGTTTATTATATTATAGAAGATTATAAGAAGCTACTATGTGGGTATTTAAGTTCCTATCCATACTTATCCATATTTAAAATAATTCTAGGTGAATTTATGGATATTAGTAGTACTAGTAATATTATTTATAATAAATTTATTAATCTTAAGCTACTTAAGTACTTTAGCCTAGGTTAGTTTAAAATATTATTAAATTACTACTTATAGGGTAATAAAATCTCCTTTTATGTATTAGTATTATTCCTCGAGTCCAAAGTAATATTCCTACTAATTTAGGGCTTAACCCCTTAAGAGACTTAGCTAATAGAAAATAATATTTTTAATAATATTAGAAATAGTGGCTTTAGTATTAAAACTAGAGAACTAAAGGTTAACTTCCCTATAGTAGGGTATATCTCAATTATAAAAAATAACTTTCTTATTATATTTATTATTTAAGTTAGGCTAAAAAACTTTATACTATTATTAAGCTCTACTATTATAAAGTGAATATTATATATATAGAGGGCCTAGTTTTAAAGTAATAGTACTAATTAATTAGGATAAGTAAGTTTTAAGTAATTACTTTAAAGATTACTCTATTACTCTTGTGAAGTCTAGTAAATTAGTAGTGGAAATTCCTATTAGTGGGGTAACTAGGGGCTAGTTCTAGAATCTTCTGTGGGGGCCTCCCGGGGGTAGAAAGGTAAGAGCCCCGGCTAGTAGTATTGTCCATTACCCTAGTCTATTTATATTTATTATGAGTGGGTATAAATAATTAAAATTACTATAATTATCTAGAATTTATAATAGGGCTAGTATAAATTTTTTATTTATTATTTCTAAAGTCTAGTTTATTTCTATTAGGGGTCTTATAGGTCCCCTATAAATTTAATTAGTAGGAGTAATAATAATTAGTTTTACTAGTACTCTAGAAAATTAACTTAGAGTTAAGGAATTTTATTAGTTTAGTGGAGTATTTAGTTATAATTCTATAGACTTACCCTAAGTAGTATAAATCCTCTCCTTATTACTAAGTATACCTAGAGAAATTTATATTTTAGGGTATTCTCTAAGGTGGATAAGTTCTTTAGTTATAGTATTAAGAATCTCACTATAGAGATAAGGCTCTATAGGGAATCTATTATATTCTCCTATTTATACTATAAATTATACTATATTATTATAATTAATATTAAATTTATTGATTTTAGTATTAATACTAGTGTGAGTAATTATAGTAATATTAGTCTTAAATTTATTTATTATCCACTGAAAATCCTTAGAATCTAGGTATTTTCACTAGTATAGAATAAGGCTACGCGCTATGTTCTATATTACTAGTTTAAATACTAAGAATAAGTCCTCTATTATACTGCTAGACTTCTTGGATATTAGGAGTAATCTCTCTTAGGTCTAGATTAAATAAGAGAACTTATTAATTAGAAAACTAAAAAGAAAATAAATAGTTATATTATTAGATATTATAGTTTTTCTATTAAAGTGAATTAATAGTAGAATAATGGAGACTATGAGAAGAATAATAGAAAGACTACTAAGATGAATAACAATATATATAATATGATGGATAATAACTTACTTGAATTAATGAACTAAAATTAGGGATAATAGCCTCCTTATATCCCCTGGGATTCTGTGGATTCTACTGTTCCTTCTAATAATGTTAGTGGAAAACTTGTGATAAAAATTAAATAAGTTAATTAATTTTAATAAGTATAATAAATAAATTACTCTATAGTAAAGTAAATTAATTAATCTATATTATTTCAAGTAACTTATTTTATAATAATTTAGAGAGGAAGGGAGATTAAATTAATAGGTTTATTATTATTTAAATAAATTAATTATTATTTAGAAGTATTTATTATTATTAGTTGTTTTAGAAGAGATAAATTATAAATATAAGGTAAGGGAGAAGAAGGAATAAGAGAATAAATAAAGGGAGAAATAAGGAATTTAGTAGGATTAGTAAGGGAGAATAAGGATTATTAAGGGAGAATAATAATTCTATTAAATTTATTTAAAAGTAGAAAAATAGTTTTTAAAGTTATTATAGAATAATTAAGGAGGAAATATAAATTATATATTTAATTATTTAAAGAGTTAAGAGTATATAATATAATAGGAATCTTATTAATACTAAGAAGAATTAGAAACTTTATTTAAGTAGGGCTAATAAAGTTATTATAGAATAAACTAAGGTATTAACTATAAATTAGGGGATTTAAAGCTTTACCTAATTAAATATAATTTAATACTTTAGAGAGTAGGAAATAAAAGGGGAGGCTAAATTATTACCTTTTAAATTTATTATCTCTATTAGTATAGTATTTAATTATAAAGGGAGACTTAGAATTACTCTAGGATAAATATTATTTCTTTAATTTAGAAAGTAGTAAACTTTATTAACTTATAATTTATTATATTATAATATAATAGTAAAGTTAACTATTAATTAGTATAGAACTTATTATATTAATTAGATTTAATTACTTTCATAGTAGAGATAAAAGGTTTATTATATTTAAAGTAGTATAAAGTAGGTTAATTAAAATAAAGTTATTTAGAGAGGGAGGCCTTAGAGGAAGGAGTAATATCTAGTTAAGAAGAGTTATATATAGTTATATATAGATTATGTGACTACTTGTGTAATTGCTGGAGTATCTGCTCTAAAGCCTTGGATCTATATAGAATCTAGTGGTATAGGTAAATATCCTAATAAATTAATTATTCTTTAATTATATTCTCTAATTTATAATATTTTTATTGTCTTTATAATTAATAAGAGCTTTTTTAATTTATTATTTCCTTTTAATATAAACTCTTAATTCTACCTTAATATAATATAATTAAATTTTATTTTATTTTAATAAGTAATTTCTTTTTTTTACTTTATTTATTATATTACTAAGTAAGTATAATATATTATTATAATATAATTAATTAGACTTTATATAATTTGAATAGTAAAATATGATATAATTTTTTATTTATAATTATCATAATTAATTAGTTTATAGGGACCTCTTAATAAGTACTTTAAAGTATTCAATACTTTCATTTAAAGTTTATTTAACTTATTTTTATTAATATAATTTATTAATATAATTTATTATAATAATTTATATCTTAATTAGTTTTATTATTTAATTTAATTCTAGTTTTTAAAAAATTTCTTAATATAATAAATTATTGAATTTTAAATATATATTACTTAATTATATTAATTATTTAATATTTTCTTTAATAATTAATAAAGGGCTTTTATTTTAATTTCTTTATAAAAGCTAATAAAGCTTTAATAAGCCTAATTAGATTTCTAGTAAATCTAACTTAATTAAGTTTAAATACTAAGTATATATAAACACTTATTTGTTATATTATTTATTAATTACTTTTTTATTTAATTCTAAATAATAATTTCTCATTTTATTATTATATTTAATAGTAATATAAAAGGTTTATTATGTTATTATTAACTTTTTAAATATTAAATAATAAATAAAGCATGATTTAGATTCTATTTAATATTATTTATTTAAGTTAAATATTTAAATGAAATATAAATTAATTCTAAATATCTTACTTACTTTCCTTATACTTTAAGATAAAAGAATACCTTTATTGTATTTTATTTTAAAACCTTTTAAATACTATATTTTAATTAATAAATTAAAATTAAATTATTAAAAGAATACTAATAAAAATAATTATTTTCTTATTCTTAAACCCTTTAAGTATTCTTTATTTTATTTAAATTATATTTCATTTTATTTACTTATAATTATTTAATTAAATTTTACTTATTAATTAATTATTTAATAAAATATAATTATTTTTATTTTAAATTTATAATTATACTTTATTCTTTATTATAAAATTCTCTTTATAAATTAATAAATATTATTAATTAAATATTATTAATTTAATTCTCAAATAATATTTAAAGTAATTATAATATAATATTAATATTAAAATAATTATTTTAATAATTAATATTTTTATTATATAAATAGAAAAACATATATTAAAAATTAATAATATAAAATAAAAAAAATATACTAAGTATAAATAAGAATAATTATTTTCCTTTAATTCCCTTTTCTTAGAAACTAGGAAGTTATTACTCCTTAAATAGAGACTACTTACTTACTTAGTAAGTCTCTAAAGGTCCCCAGAAGTCCCTAACTCCCTTAACCTATACTAAAACTAATAAAATACTACTAATTATACTAATATACCTAACTATTACTTATTAAACTATATTATATTCCTCGGGCTCTCTCTAGCCTATAATAAATAATATTTAGTTAATGAACTTTAGTGTGTATAATGGCGGCTAAAGGAGAGTGGAGAGTTACTAGGAACTAAAGATAGCTGCAGTGCAATGTGTAATTCTATTGCTAATAAATACGCAAGGAACGTCAGAATTCAGAGAAAACATAATAGTTTCGAGTCAATTAAGGTCACAAGTTCTCAATGCAAGATCCATTCTACTTTCATAGCCACTTCAAAGACCTGTAGATACCAAGAAGAGAAAATAGACAGCGCTTGGGCCTGATATGAACGGCCAAAACATTCCATTGCTCATGCCTGGGTTCTCATCACCGCCCTTCTTTTCTTTTCAGCCCTCTCTCGTTTAAGCCATTCCGAATCCGCCGCCCTCGTCAGAGCGTCCCACCTTCGCAGTATTATGAGTGCCTCCGCCCCTTCCCGTCTCACTTCCAACGTCCTCCGCACATTGCGAAACCTTGCGAGTGGATCGACTATCCAGAAAGCATCTTCGCCATCTTCGAACCCTTTTTCATCAGCAGGGGTGAGGAATATGATAATCTCCAGAAGCGCCGGAAGTAGCGAAGCAACGGCGTGGCAAGCTGGGGTCCAGGGGATGTGTGGGCTGGCGTGAAAGATACGTTGCGGGTTCAGCTTTAGCCGTAAGACGTGTGCTCTCGACTTCGGGGATAGGCAACTAAAGAACTTGTTGATCGTCCAGGCGTCCGGAACCATGTTGGCCTCAAAAGTGCAACTTCTGTAGAGTATCGGCATCGCCTCGGCGTATGTCTGCTTAGTCGCCCTCAAGATGGCGGGATGAAGCGAGTACTCGGTGTTGAACCTGCATGTTAAGACGTCTAGGTTATTCATGTCGATAGACTTCCTTCCAAAGTGAACGACGTCGCCGTAATATACGAGATAACGATATATTTGCTCCCGGATTTCAAGCGGTAGGTCAAAGAAGCGGAACGGCTTGGGGTCTCGAACGGATGGTTTTGAGAGGTCCATTACCGCGGCTTGAGAGAGCGGGATCACGGTCGAAAGAGTTCCATTAAAGAAATCCTGACGATAAGGGATTTGCTGCGGTGAGTGCGAAGGAACTGGATGCAGGCGATGATGGTCCGATTGAGGTTGGAGGGTGAGGGCCCTGACTTCGGGAGTTCGGAGCCTTCCGCATCCCATATGGATGAGCGGGTGGAATCCTGGATACAGCGATATACCGTTCAATGTGATAGATACTGTTAGGTAGCGCGACGCGCCGCCCTGCACTGGACAGCACAAGTTTTAGTGGCTGTGGCTTGGGACATGTGGCGCACGGGAATCGTGCCCGGGAACATGGAACCTATTTTCGATTGTGCTTCGGTCAACTCGGTGCCAGCTCTTCTCGCAACATAAGCCCCTATCGAGCGCTGCCTCGATGGCCATGCGCCTGATTCGACATTCTTACCGACTCTGCTTAGCAGCCCGCCCACTGACCGTTCGACCGTTGACCACAAGATCTGCATCCTACTCTCGTGCCGAACAACACGGAAACCCGATCACTGCATGCAGCGAACCGAAGAGGTTGCGATGCACCGAGGTCGATGAAAATGGCGGCGTAACCGTGCGATACATTTCTCCGAAAAAGATCGAGTTGACGACGCGCTACGGCCTTGTCGCTCGCGATATTCGCAAGATCGAGGCATCGACCCTCTCCCACATCGGCCTCCGACCGTCAACGGTGCTCGTTCACCTTTTCCATTTGAAGGTGCTCGTACAACGCGACCGGGCTCTGGTTTTCGATGACGCGACGAGCCCGACCTCCCGCGACGCCTTCCTGCGCGATGTGCGTGAGGCAATGCGGCTGAGAGATGCAGTGATGGCCGACAAAGAGGAGGACGAGACGTACAGCCAGCCTCGGCCTACCTTTGAGTTCTTGGCTCTGGAAGCCGTGCTGAGTTCTGTCGTGTCTGAGCTGGAGGCGGAGCTCGAAGCCGTCCGACGCCCGGCCGAGCACGTCGTGAAGTCTCTTGAGGACGACGTGGACCGTCGCGTGCTGCTGAACCTGTTCGGCCTCTCCGGCAAGGCCACTTGGGTGGCGGCGCAGGCGGAGCTGGTCTTGACTGCCGTCGACGACGTGCTCGAGTGGGATGACAGCCTCGCCGGGCTCTACCTGACAGCGAAAGCTGGTCCGGATGGTCGAGCCAAGACGGCCGACGACGACCTAACGGCAGCGGAAATGCTGCTGGGGTCATATTACAACGCTTTGAACGAGATCGTGCAAGAGTCGCATAGCTTGGTGTCCAACATCAGGAACACCCAAGAGAGGTTTGTGTCTCATCTAGCTGCCCTGAAATTTTGTTTGGAAATACCCTCTAACGAATTCGTTTGACTCGGCCGACTTTCAGTGCCAGCGCGATTCTCGATGCGAATCGCAACACCTTGATGCTTCTAGATCTCAAGTTCCGCACCGGAACACTGGGCCTTGCCACGGGCTCGTTCTTTTCTGCCTTTTACGGCATGAACATCTCCAACTACATATTGGAGTACACCTGGGCGTTTCCCGGAGTGTGCGGAACATCTGCCCTTCTTGCTGTGGTCGCCATCTGCTACGGGGCGTCAGTCCTGCGCAAGCTCATGAGGGTCAAGATGGAGGGGCACCGGGAAGCCCGGCCTCTCGTCTCTGGCAGGTGGAGTAGAACATTAAGATGAGGAAACGGGTTATTGCAACGTTGCGGCGCTCGACTGAACCCCCTCCTCGATAAAATGCTCAACTCTCATAGACTAATGCATAATTACAAGTCGAGGAACACAGGAGAAGACCCAGGGGATACTCGGCTGCGCCTGCAGTTTAATCCCCCTCGTGAAGCAAATACTACCTACCTCAGTCTTAGTCATTCAATTCAGGTGACTTCAGCGTCGATTTCCATTGTGGCACGGCTTTGCGAGGCCGGGCCTTGCTCGCTGGAGAACAGGCATACACTCGCATGCACACTGCGAAGTTCAGCTTTTACAAAAGAAGACGACTTGAAAGGCAAGGTCTCAATCTGTAAAGCATGGACATTTGTGTCTTGAAATCCCTGGTGCTTTGGATTTATGATTGCTATGGGACTGCTATGGTGACGAACGAACGATCTAGAACGCAGGTGGAGTCCGATTGTACGTGCTGATCTGACGCCAATTATAAACAATTCTTACAGCTTTCGCAACGAGTTCTCATCGCATTTCACCTGGCTGAAGGATCACGCATATCTAACTTGATTGTCGCAACCTCATTCGACATGACAGCTTACATAGGGCAGAAACAGCTTCCAGGATCAGAGACAGCCTCGGGAGTCACCTGAAGGCCTTCACTGATGTGCAACCGGGGTCGCAGCAGCCGAGACGTGTTTCCCGGTCTAGAACAGACTAAAATAGCGGCGACAATCTGACGGCAGAAGGACGTCAAATTGGCGGAACGTCTCCCCGGACGTAGCTAATCTCTCTTGAATTCCAGAACAAACAGTTCCCAAGGGGCAGTGGTAACCAGAGCCGAGGACGTGCCTCAGGGGCTGAACAGCTCACCTGGGAAGACCGATGGGTCTCAATATCGCCGCACATTATCGCCAAGAAGCTGTTTGCTGGCGATTAGCTGATGGAAATGACGAGTTCGGGAGGGGATACCTGCGAGACAGGCTACAGCCAGTGCAAGTGGAGAGATGTAGGCTGAGCCGCCGATCACTCGCCGCCGTTTGTTTTTTTGCTCACCATGTTTACCCAATCGAAAACCGGTCGGTAGCGGCAACGAAAAGCGTCTTGGCTGCAAGAATACGAGCTCCACGAAGGCACGCGGGCGACGTCATGCAAAATTTCCCTCGTGTTGACCCGTTGCTATTTTTGTTGTACCGAACAACTGGCACACCTTAAATACTCAAAATGGCCCTTCGGTTGGGTGTTTGCTTGTTCGGCCAGCTTCGATCAGACTTCCCGGAGTCCTCACTCGTATCCTTAATCCTATATCCGCATCTCTATCTTTAATATCTTCAACATGTACATCAGAGGAGCTCTCGCGGCCAGCTTGGCCACCACCGCCCTCGCCCAGCTCCAGCAGGGTTTCAACTACGGCGCCACCAACGAAGATGGGTCCTGCAGGGGCTACGACGACTTCAAGAGCTACTTCAACACGGCCAAGAGCTTAGCCGGCACGTCTGGCTTCACATCTGCGCGCCTCTACACCTCGATCCAGTGCGGCACCGTCAACGACCCGATCTCCGCTTACCAGGCCGCGATCGACACCGACACCCAGATCCTCGTGGGCCTGTGGGCCAGTGCAGGCCGGGGCATCTACGAGAACGAGCTCAACTCGCTGCTGCGCGCCGCGGAGCAGTACGGCCCCGCCTTCACGGACCGCGTGGTGGGTATCAGCGTCGGTTCCGAGGACCTCTACCGCAGCAGCCCCGACGGCGTCGCCGCGAACGCCGGCGTGGGAGCCACCGGCACCGAGATCGAAGGGTACATCGGCTGGTTGAGGGACTGGGTCCGCGGAACCGCTCTCGAGGGCAAGCCCATCGGCCACGTCGACACCTGGACCGCCTGGGTCAGGGGCGAGAACGCCGGAGTCGCTGCCTCCGTCGACTGGCTCGGCCACAACTCTTTCCCCTATTTCGAGTCGACGAAGCCCAACTCCATCGAGCAGGCCGCCGACAACTTCTGGTCCGCGCTGGGTAACACGGAGAGTGTCGCGGCGGGAAAGCCTGTGTACGTCACCGAGACCGGCTGGCCGCACAGTAAGTCCAATCGACCGCGCCGTCACGGCGCTACAGTCTCGGATTGTCTCAAGCTAACACGCCCGTCCCCAGTCGGTCCCCAGCAGGGCTCTGCCGTCGCCTCTGTCGAGAACGCGCGCACATACTGGTCTCAGGTTGGATGCGCGTTGTTCGGCCAGCGCAACGTCTGGTGGTACACCCTGCTCGATGCGAACACTGCGCAGACCGACATCTCGTTCGGTGTCACCCCAGCGGGTAGCTCGAACCCCGTTTTCGACCTCAGCTGTTGAGGAGTTGGTGGCGGTCGAGGGAAGCGCATCTGGGCTTACAAAACAGTATGGTAGAGTACAGGAGGACGCGACACTCCCAGTAGACGATACGCGATAATGTTAATTTCTATTACTTCATGATTGATTGCAAGATGTTCCGATCTCCGCCTTGTAAGTGCCGCGCGATACCGAAATACGCACCGAATTTGACCCGTGGAATCGGACTCTTTGCCAAACCCGTCCCAGGTTTATACATCCGACCGGAATGCACCGGACGACCCTGAAGATGAGGGTGTTGCTAGGTAAACACTACAATCCCACGTTAGATTCCTCGGGTTTCCTCCCAATCCCATTAGTTCAACTTTAGTTAAGCCCTGATTAGATAGTTAAACTTATTTAATAATTATAAAACAAATAGTATATATATCAATACATTTTTCTATTATAAATATTATAATATAACTTTTAATTCTATTCTTTTAGTATTTCTTATATGTAGGTCTTTGTGAACAATACTATTATTTATTCTATAAGCGCGCGTGATGCACGATGCCTGAAGAGTGGTGTGCGGCACCGTCCTAGCATGTAATAGTGCTAGAACTGACGGATCTTCTGGTCCATTGGCTCAATTGGCATGCCGCTCAGTTGTTGTTACATATTCTGTTTAGTTGGTTAGGACGCTATGTTCACTTTTGTATCTAATTGCTTTCTAGTTTTCCTACTTCCACAACCGCTAAACCCAACTGTCTAAGCCGTGGAATGCTCAAATATGGAAGAGAGATCGCTAGCATCAGCACCAGCAAGCCCTTCGGCTCCGTCCACGCCCCGGCCTCTGGGCAACAACATATTTCTATTTGATCCCAGTGTCCAGCCGGAAGATCCCCGCCGCAACGGCAGTAGCAGCGACGACATGCGGCGTCAGCTGAACGCGCAGGCCGTGTTTGGCGCGGCCGCCCGCCGGCTCTATCTTCTCTCCCTTGCTGACGACATGGTGGCCCCCACTAGCGACCAATCCCACGCCCAGCTGGCACGCGAAGCCGGATACGAAGTTGGCCTCGTGCTTTTCAGAGAGGCGCCGCACTGCGCGCTTGTCACGGAAGATGCTGCCAAATACTGGAGTGTCATCCAAGGCTGCTGGGTAGGGGATCCTCTGCCGCAGCTAGACGACCAGGCAAAGCTATGAAGTAGGGGATTTTGCGTCAGGGATTCACAACTCACACACTCGCAAACACTTTATTTCCCTCCCTCTGCATGCTCTCTATGGTCACATGACCCTTCCAGACTCTCCATAGCGTGATTGTGGACGTATTTACTGAGAGCGACATCAAAGAGACAGTGCGTAGATTGTTTGCTGGGAGAATCCACAAAAAGGTTTCGAGTCGCGTCAACTACATCATATAAGAAACTAATAAGGCAAAATCAGATTCATTATGACCATGGACTGCCCTTCCTCACCAGGTCTGGCGGGCATGGTACGATCGAAGGTGGTCATGGTTGACTTTCAACGATGGAAACATGTTGAGATGGTCAAAGATGGTAAGTCTGCAACAATTGACGGCGGAGCGAGTGTGAAGAAGGTCGTGGACAGCCTGTGGGATGCTGGCAAACAAACTGGTGAGTTGCTGGGGCTTGCACTGGCTAGTATTGGGCGTTCAACTCATAACATACCCCGGTATTTGCGAATGCGTCGGTGTGTTGGCCCCAGGGCTCGCTGGAGGCCACGGCTGGCTTAAGGGGCAATACGGATTTGCGTCGGATCAAGTCATCTCGGCCCGAGTCGTCCTCCCCAACGGGGAAGCCGTAAGTGTGCCCGAGGAATGCAACTCCGATGTTTTCTGGGCTCTTAGAGGACCAGGCCATTACTTTAGTATTGAGAACTAGTGGGAGTATCGCATCTACGATGTGAAGAACAAGAAGTGGGGCTGTCACGTCTTCATCTTCCTTGGCGACCAGCTGGAAGAGCCCTAGAGCTGACCAACAGAATCGTGAAGACGCAACCCCCAGAAATCATTCGTTGGGTGTTAATTTTGCCAACATTACCGATATCGATGCCCATCGGGTACATTCACTCCCTCATACAGATGGCAATCTCAGAACTGAACCAGTGGTGCTAGCCAATTGTCTGGTACGCAATCATCAATGCTGGAAACTCGAATAATACCTTCCAAAATGCCAGACCGCTGTACGACATTGACCACGTGAACATTGAAGCTGGTTCAGCGCCCCATTGCCGTGCTGGCGGACAATACGTTCATGAGCACCGATAGTCCGGGGTGTCCCAAGAGCTACACGGGGTTGAGATACTCCATCGGCCTTAAGAGATACTGCTTGCCCGTGAGGTATTCGACGACATTGCCGAGAATCGAGATCTCAAGTCGTATGCCCGAGTTTGC
The DNA here is from genome assembly GCA_036785465.1 of Colletotrichum agaves. Lineage (NCBI taxonomy): Eukaryota > Fungi > Ascomycota > Sordariomycetes > Glomerellales > Glomerellaceae > Colletotrichum > Colletotrichum agaves. Next base: position 38,467 of record JAXISO010000273.1, on the reverse strand, counting down.
CGGGTCTTTCTTCCTGCCAGAAGGCTACTCGATGCATGCTGTTAAAGCATTCCAGGACGATGACTCCACCCTCCCCCGTCGCGATGACGAGATCTTGATCACGTCGTATGTATATACAAGCCAAATGCGTCTCTAGACGCGTTGGCCCCGTGCACACGAGGAAAGGCTAAGGGGCCACTTGCTCGAAGCCGGTGAAGATCCGGAGAGACTGTGGACGTACGATGCGCATGGGGTCGAGTCTCTGGAATCCATGTTTGGGTGGAGGCTGGAGAAGCTGAGGAGTCTCTAGAAAAAGTGGGATGCAGATAACCGGATGAGGCTCTACAATCCTATCTTGTACATAATCCTATGGAAGAGTAGAGCGGAAGCGCTCGGAGCTCAGACAACGTTTGCCCTAGCATTTTTCAATAACAGAGTCCTAAGTGCCTGATTTAACTGCCGAGGAACGGTGGGTAAGGATGCCCATCGCCTCAACTTCTCCAGATACCACAATTGTCGATGAAATCTTTCTCCAACTTAGATACTTTGGAGGCTCAAGTAAATACAAACCACCAAAGACTATGCAATGACGTTCGTTCTAACCGGCTCTGTGACCTGGTTCATGGAATAGAACGGGGCGCCAATAGAAACAACATCGGGGAAACGACAAGAAATAGTTTCACCCCAGTCTAGTCAGTCATAAAGCGCGGACAGTCTTCACGTGGAAAGGCCCGGAATTACCCCATGTCACATACTGTAATTTCCCCACGGGGCGCTTCCAATTCCCCGACCTCAGCGTAAGCACTGACCTATAAGTCTCGCAACGTGGCAGTATAAAACTTTCCCTTCGTCCCTGAGCACTTGTTCTTTCTTTGAAGTGCATTGTTCGTTTTCTCTTGACACGACTCAACAGACCCAACTCAGATCTCCAAGACCTGGGCCGTAGCTGCAAGTTGTTCCGAAAATCGGGAGATGCCCCCCTGAAAAGCCGCGGCATCAGCTCCGAGCTCAAAGCCGTGCTGCCCAAAGACGGCGTTGCATTGCATAAGAAGTTACACTTGCGATTGCTCAACTACTATTGCGTCTACTCTTCTGTGCGCCGCCAATGGATACGACGGAGCCCGACCGCAGTGGATGGACTCGAGCATATTTCGTACGAGCAGACAGCCGAAAGTTCAGGGTATTAATTGGCATTTGACATATGTTTATTCGTCGACTTCCTGTCGAATTATCATACAGAGCTTTCATTCAGAAATTCTCATCCAATGGGTTAAGCAGGTATGGGCTTCTGTGTGAGTCTTGTTAACCTAAGCATACGGCGACGGCGAGAAAATCACAAATCCAGGTTCTCTCAGAGCGTACCAATGAGGCCGTGCCAATAGCTAATGAGCCAAGGGTTTTGGTTGCATTTGCAGGAAACCCTCTCCCGGAACCTTCATGTTGACTTCCGCCAGATACCTCGTACATCGTAGTTTGTATCTGCCTACATCAGATAGATCGTAGGCGGTGCATTTCTCTACAGCTATCTTCGATTCGATGCAGAGACAGACCCATGAGTGTTCGACCGCGTTGGGTATGCTCGCCCCCGTCCCCATTTCTCGAATCAATGCCAAGCCGTCATTAGTTGCCCAATATGGTCGCTGGTAACTATCGCCATTCCCCGCCCCGCCTCTGCTTCATTTCTAGTTCATTCTGAGTTTTGCCTGACAGGCACCCATACATGGTATGTTCGAACCATCAACGCAGCCGAAATGTCTAGCTTATCGATGATATTTGAGGCGCTCGGAGCCTACCACCATCCAACCCCACCCCCATTTTCAGTTTCATTATCTTTATGGCCCAAGAACGATTCCCCCACTCAAGATAAGTCTAGCCGGGCCGTCTTTGGGTAGCTTGGAGCTGCTGGCGTCCTTGAATCATGGAGTAAAAGAATATTACAGTGGTCTTCAAACCTCAAAGACTCCGGAAAGCAAAAGGGATGAACGCTGCGTCCCCATTGTTTTCCTTCCAATCAGGCCTCGCGTCACTTACAAGACCTTACCAATTGTATTGTTAAATTTACCCACTCATTTACATCTTAACCAACAACATGTGGCGATTTCTGGGGTTTGCATCGCCGACGGACACTGCTAAGCCAGACCCCTCCCGCAGTCTCCCAGCTTCCTGGTACCGATCTCCAGAACTGCACCAGCTTGAGAGAAGAGCAATCATCTCTAAAGAATGGATCTTGGTATCGCACTCTCTGAGATTCAGGCAAGCAGGAGACTATGTTTCGTTCAACTATGCCGATTTCCCCTTCTTCCTGGTCCAAGATCGAGACGGTAATGTCAACGGCTTCCATAACGTCTGCCGCCACCGCGCGTACCCGGTTGTCGAGGCACGTTCCGGAAAAGCTAGCATCCTGAGCTGCAAGTACCATGGCTGGTCATACGGTTTCAGAGGAAATCTTGCAAAGGCACCGAGATTCGACACGGTGAGGGGTTTCGACAAAGGCCAGCACGGTCTTCTCCCGATCCACGTTCGCGTCGATCCTGCCGGCTTCGTCTGGGTGAACCTCCAAGCAGGAGAGCCCGATGTCGAGTGGGAAGACGATTTCGGCGGGGTGTATGAGAAGCCAAGAATGCAGAATCTCGATTTTGCTGGTGGCTACAAGTACGACCATGTCTGGGAAATGGAACTCGACGCAAACTGGAAAACCGTCATTGAGAACTACAACGAATGCTACCACTGCCCAACGTCTCACCCTCTGATCGCTGGTGTGTCGGACCTCACTCAGTACAAGGTCGAGCCAAGCGGTAAGTGCCTTGAGCACGAAATCGTCAACAAGAAGGCTCGAGACGAGGAGGACCAATTCCGGAGATCCATTACCTACTTTTACCCATCCACCTCGGTGACGATCACGTAAGTATAAGTTTCTTCTCAGGATCACCTTGGTAGGAAGTCAAACTGATTGAAACCAGACAAAATTTCTTCTACATCCAACGAATGATTCCGGTCAGCGCTACGAAGACAAGGATTGAGAATGAGGTCTACAGACACCATAATGCCGGTGACGAGGAATTCGCCGCCATCAACGCATTTTACAAGCAAGTCCTGGAGGAAGACAAGCAACTCTGCATCGGAGCGCAGGAAAACCTCAGCGCAGGAGTTTTCATCAACGGTGAACTTCACCCGGACAAGGAAAAGGTTGGTTGAACTGTAAAAGCCACGGCGGGTCTCACGATCTAATCGAAACATAGGGTCCAATTCATTTCCAGAACACTGTCAGGGAGGATGTAATGGCACACAGGAAGAGGGAGCTGGACCAAGGAGGCAGAGAAATCTGGCCGGCTACACCAAAGCTGTACGGGGAAATGAACACGGGAAAATTGAACGAGGAGGAAACATTTTGCTCGGAGCTTGAGAGGGCTGCATGCGGGGCCCGGCAAGAACTCGCTTGGTGACCGAGAAGAATACTTGGCAAATCCTAAATTGTCCATCATGTAAGGCTAAGAATTCCAGCACAATAGCATCAGCGTTGGATTTCTTTCATTCCGATTTTATCAGAAATAATTCCAAGATAGTCAACCAGCAATTTCATTTTCAGGAACCTACATTTCTTTCGAAGGCAGCGAAGACAGAAACGGACCCCGAAAATGAGTTTCCCGGCAAGATGGCATGACCAAGAAGAGATAAGCCGCTGAAGCTAACACAAAGTTCCATGTCCGCCACTCTGCGCATAAGGACAACCGTATCGAAGGATCTTGGTAAAATGTTTGAGAAAGTGTTATTTGGCACGAAGACATATCGTCAAGTAACAGTCTTTGGAGGCGATATGCATGATCCGTGGATGCTTTCTGTGTCGTGAATATGACAGCACCAAATCTTCACCCAACATGCAGTGCAACTGCAAGTCCGTAGTGTATTCCCTGACCCCGCATCTTTGGCCTCTCTGGAAGCAAGCAACAGGCATTTTCCCGCTCCGTCGGAATTCGCAATGTTTCCCCCACATCTGGACTAGGGGTGGCCGGAACACTCTCCTCGGGGCGTGTGGAACAAGATGTTATCTTGGGGCGTGCCTTATCATTCTTCATATGGAGGGGAAAGTGGGTTGTCAGATCCAAGTACCGACAACGGAACGTCATCTATCTATTTCCGCCACTTATCGTTCCCGTCCATCTGGTGGCAAGGAAGTTTGTGCCATTTGCAGTGTCACAGAAAGGCGGGCGACACTCCACGCCAGGTGTTGTGAGGCATGCTATCAGACACCCCACTTTCCAATATTCACCCTCGCGCGAGGGGGATGTCCCGTCGGAAAGCCGACTAGACGCGCTCCAGAGCGAAGGATGATGGAGGCGGGAAAGATGGTTCTGGGCTTTAGCCAAAACTTTGAACTATAATTTCGAGGGCTCAGGACAAGGGAGACGTTGATTATTGTCGACGAAGCAGAATCCACAAGAATAACCATCAAAGCTAGTAATCAACAATCAGACAAAAAGATCAGGAAACAATTTTGACACACTCCATTTCCATCGGTCTCGATTTCCTCGTTCTGATTAGTATGGCGCCTCTCGAGATCCCCATCATTGACTTTTCAAGTGAGCACATCATATCGATTTCTCATCTAGCAAGCTCTAATTCTAACATCACGTGCAGAATTCTACTCGGAAGTCCCAACCGAGAAGCAAAATGTTGTGGATCAGGTACGCGACAGCTGCCTTTACAATGGGTTCTTCCAGATCATTGGCCACTCCGTGCCCCTGCAGCAGCAGAAGGCAGTCATGGAGAATGCCAAGAAGTTCTTCGCACTCCCTCTCGAAGAAAAGCAGAAGGTGGCCAAGGAGAAGAACACTTGGAACCGTGGTTACGAGATGCTGAGGTCGCAGATCCTCGAAGAAGGCACTCAGCCGGAGCTGAAGGAAGGGTTCTACATCGGAGCCGAGATTCCCGAGGACCACCCCTACTTCGTCAACAAGAAGCTCAACAGCGGACCCAACCAATGGCCGGAGGGCCTCGGCGGCGACTTGGAAAGCTTCAGGTCGGCCTCGATGGAGTACTACTCGTCTGCGCTGGCTCTGGCATCCGACTTGATGAAGGTCCTCGCTTTGTCGCTGGATCTGGAGGAGGACTACTTCGACAAGTTCATGGATGGCGCCGTCGCTACCATGAGACTGCTCCATTACCCTTCCCAGCCCGCGGATGCTGACGAGAAGCTCACCCGCGGCATCGGGGCCCACACCGACTTCGGCGCCATCACCATGCTTCTTCAGGACAGGGTCGACGGTCTTCAGGTCTGGGACAAGAAGAACGAGACATGGATTGACGTAAGTGCAGGCCGACGACCCACTAGCGCTACAGCCCACCCCGTGTTGACGATCGTGGGATAGGTCCCGCCCACCGAGGGCGCATTCGTTGTGAACCTGGGTAACCTCATGGCCCGTTGGACCAACGAGAAGTACAAGAGCAACATCCACAGAGTCATCAACAAGTCCGGCGAAGAGCGGTATTCAATCCCGGTCTTCGTCTCGGGGAACCCGGATTATCTCGTCGATTGCATTCCCACGTGCAAGTCTGCCTCGGAACCGGCCAAGTTCGGGCCCGTAACCGTCGAGCAGGCCGTCTCGGCATCCTACGCCGAGTCTTACGGAAGGGCACAACTTTACAAGCAGGGATTGGAGAAGGCGATGGCGAACGAGCTCAAGGCGCAGCAGCAAGCGCAGCCAGCCCAGATCGCCGTAGCGTAGAGAGCTCTCGGATTGTGCTTGCCAAAATGTAGTAGCAAATGATGATTGTATGATTTTCTCTTGAACTCCGCTCTTGCTCCGTCAACGTCGAAAATGGGGAAGCCTTCACCCCCCATCCTTTGCCTAGTGTGAAATCCCCCACTCTTGTCAAGAGTGTACCTCATGTCTCACATGTGTAGGCGCACCCTGGCACTCATAGTCGGAACACAGTGAAGAACACGCACCGCTAGCGGGATCTGTGCCGCCGGTAGGATTTCTCATTCTGTCCTCTGGCATGATGCACCCCGGCGTTTATGATATCGTTGCTATCTAATCTCAATACAGGCTTGGCACTCTGCACCAAATCGTAGGATTGCTCAGTGGCCACTATCTTCAGCGTAATACAGGTAGCCATCAGTAATACCCGGATTTGGGTGAAGCGCATTTAATATAACCAAAAGACATGGATACGTGTAGTTGATTTCATGGGCCTCAGACTTTCTTCGTAAACCTAAGTGTCATCTCGAGTTACAGTCACAATGAAGTCTGAAGACAAAGTTTCGAACGACAAGCAGGCCGATGGCTCTCAGGTCGGAGATCAAGAGTATGGAGACCAAATTGTTATCGATACCGCCATTGAAAAGTCTTACGGTACGTTCTGTAGTGTAATGTATACCGTCTCTGACGGTGTCGTCCGTTGCCTCGCTGATCATCTTGGCGCCATAGTCCGTAAGATGGATTACTGGCTTCTCCCTTTCATGAGCATCATGTACTTCTTCAACGCCGTCGACAGGGTAAGTGGAAAAGAAGAAGCACTCAGGATCGTCACTGAGTGTTATCCCTCAGAGCAATCTCGGAAACGCGGAAACAGATGGCATGAGCAAGGATTTGGGTTTCGTCGGAGAGCAGTATTCACTCCTCATTCTGCTTTTCTACATCCCCAACGGTCTTTGTGATCTCCCTCTGAATCTTTTGACGAAGAAGTTCTCGGGTCGCGTTGTGCTCCCCGCCTTGATGGTGGGCTGGGGTGGTATGGCGCTTCTCCAAGCTGCTTGCAAAAACTTCGGTGGCATGTTAGCTATTCGTCTCATTCTGGGGTAAGACCATCCCCTGCCTTACCTAAGGTTGGGAACGAAGCTAATACGGTTTGGAAGAGCATTTGAGGCTGGATTTTTCGCAGGGTAGGTCGCAGGGCTGCATGCGTTTGCAATCTATTCCCAACTGACTTGGCTTCTCTGCCAGCGCCGTGTTCTATCTCACATTGTTCTATACCCGCGGAGAACTGGGCTTCCGCATCGCCATATTTTTCGGGAGCGCCCTGTTGGCAAGTGCATTCTCTGGACTGATATCATTCGGAGTCTTCCGAATTCGAGACCCGCATGTTCATGGTTGGATGTGGCTATTCATCATCGAAGGTTTGCCAGCTTCTCCATTCTTCACAAGCAGGCAAAACGCCTGACTGCTTCTTCAGGTGCTTTGACCGTCCTGTTTGGCGTTGTTGCCTTCTGGTGGCTCCCGGCCAGCGCACAAACGGCTTGGTTTCTGAGCGAAGCTGAACGAGAAGTCGCGAGCCTCAGGTCTCTGAGAGACGGAACCCGAGAAGTGGAGGAGAAGTTCAGTCTGAAGGAGTCTTTTCGGACCTGGAACGATTTCAAGTTTCCCGTGTGGTGCGTCATCAGCCTAACCTATCCCGTCGCGTTCGCGACCACGGCCAACTTCCTCCCACTCATCATCCGGCGGTTGGGTTACGACGCGGTCACAACCAACCTCCTCACGGTACCGCCCAACGTCGCAGGCTTCTTGGTCCTGCTGGCCGTGACGTACAGCTCCGACCGCAACCGAGAACGCACGTTTCACATCGTCGGCGGTCTCACCCTGAGCCTGATCGGGCTCGTTATCTTGGTGGCCACCGATGCCGCGGCGAACGTCGGCGTCGCCTACTTCGCCTGCTTCCTCCTGGCCGGCGGTGCCTACATTCCCAGCTCCCTGGTGCACAGCTGGCACAACAACAACAACCTGAGCGAGAACTCACGGGCCGCCACGACGGGGTTGCTCGTTGGCCTCGGGAACTTGGGCGGCATTCTATCGGCGGCCACGTTCCGCACGACGTATGCGCCTCGCTACGCGCCGACGCTGATCGCCACAGCAGGATGCAACGTCGTCTGCGTTTTCTTCACTTTGGGCCTCGGTTTGTGGATGAGACGGGAAAACGCCAGAAAGAACAGGGAGCAGGGAATGACGCTGAGGGCCGAGGACGTGGAGACTCGAGAACTCAGTGAGGGCGAAAAAGACCCGAGATGGAGGTTCTTCGTATGAAACAAGAGAGAACTGGAGGAGAGCATTCGGCTATCTTGATTACGCGGATAGAAAGAAAGATTTGTTGCACATGATGTATGGCATGACCAAATTCGAGACAATGGGATCCAAAGCTATTGACAGGCTGCAACTCAATGCATCACTTAGACATAAGTCGAATGAAGAAAAGTGGCTTTCGGGAGCGAATGTGTAGGTGCGGGAACTCGGGCACAAGCGTGGTAGCCTTCTGCAGAACAGATTAGGTACTTTCGGAAGGCTTGAATCGGCTCTTGAGAATGAGTACTTTTCACAATTATCAATTTTATGCTAGGGCTGACTACCACTTCGTAACTCCTCCATCAACCAAGATGTCGCTTCCTTGGCAGTATCTGGCAAGCTGTTAGCATTCATGGTCAGATTTCATATCACGGCATCTCTTTAGGCAGAGATTCTGGTGGTGCGTACCTGCTGGCATCACTTGCAAGGAAGACGCAAGCCCCTTTGATGTCGTCCGGCTCCGCGACACGACCGTTCATGATCTCGTCTTTCCAGCTTTCCAGGAGGTGCGGGAACGGCGCCGTCATCTCGGTCCTCACATAGCCAGGGCTAATCGAGTTGACGCGGATGCCGTAGGCGCTCAGCTCGGCAGCGATCGGGGCCACCATGGCCCTGACGGCGCCCTTGGTGCCGCAGTACGCGGTCGACCGCTGAGAACGGATCGCCATGTGCGACGCGATGCTGGCCACGAAGACGATGCTGCCGCACTCGGTGCCGTTCGCGATCATGGCCCTGGCAGCCAGCTTGGCCGAGAAGTACAGACCCTTCACGTTGACGCCGTGGAGCCTGTCAAAGTCTTCTTCGGTGGTGTCCAGGAACCCCACGTTCTTGTTCACGCCGGCGCAGGCCACGAAGACGTCCAGCCTTCCGTCGAAATCGGCCGAGACGGCGGCGAAACCCTTCTCCAGACTGGACGTGGAGGTGACGTCGACCTTGTAGGCTGTGGCCTTGATCCCGTGTGCTACGGACAGTTGCTCGAATGCCGAAGGCTCTGGGTCGATGACGTCGAAGATCGCGACGTCTGCGCCGGCTTCTGCGAGTCCTTGGGCAAAGGCAAAGCCGCAGCCTCTGGCGGCGCCGGTGACGACGGCGACGCGGCCCTTGAGCGAGAACTGCGTTCGTTAGCTCCGAAGTGAATCATTGTCACCGCCCGATCCACCAAGGCCGATGGTGAGCAGGGATATGGAGATGCGTACCTTGGACATGGCTTGACGTTTCTTTCTGGGTACGCACAAGGATATGATGTGATTTAGGTGTATGTGTCCCACGGAAATATTCCCAATACTGCCACAACGAGAAGGGTTGGAGGTGTCTGGAAATTACACGCAAGGTTCATTCAGCTCTGCAGAGAATAGGTTGTTCAGTGCCATTGTTTGGTTCAATCAATTTGTGTTCGACTGACACAGAATTACTTAACCTCGTACCTTGGACCGCGATAACAGTCATCCATGGCATACCAAACGGAAAGTCCCATCCTCGGCATATCTCTCGGAAGCGGCAAGACAGCCACGCAATTCCACTGTTGCTAGCGACCACTGAGAAGATGCCAATGTTCAGAAACAACACATCTGTGCTGCCGGCCCAACCCCTCAAGCTACCGATGAGAGTGGATGGCAGCCATGGAGCTCGGCGGGGGAAAGCGGAAGATTGTTCCCGGCCAGATTCAGCCTCGAAGTGGCTATCTGTGGGGATTTTCGTATACTCGATTATCGATAGCTCGTTCGCGGGGTAGATGGGGGGCAGAAGTCTCTCTCCCATCAGGAGTGGAAGTGGGATGGCTCAAGAATGGGGGCGGTCCTTGGTACACAGAGACGTGCTCTATGCAGCAAAACCGGGGTCACCATCAACGATTGGCAGAAATGACTGTGTGTCAGACGACGAAATACTGACTGGACTCATTGATAGGCCTAAGAGCCCGAACTGCATGTAACTTGCGTGCCTAGTAACCTCGATAGGAACGAAGTGGTGAGGGGGCGGTTCTAGAATGGAGTGCATTAAGTTGGAGATAACGCGCATCGGAAAACTGTGGGCAGTCTCAAACGCGGGGAAAGCTCGTTTGGAGCAGCTGTGAGGTAGCTGTGTCCAGAAAAATGCCTATCAGCGTCCATGGAGGAGCTGGTGGAGGAGCTGGTGGATATAGGATAGAACATGCTAGTTGAGCTCAGCATAAGATGTGATAGTGCAGCCTGTATAGCAAACGGTATCTACCATTCGAATACATTCCCATTACCAATCACCATTCCAAATCCGCAAGCATACTAAAATCCGACAAGATGGGCAAGAAGAAGGTTCTCGTATGGTAAGCAATGCATCTGGTAGCAGTGCCGCTGGGGGGGGGGGGCGGTTTGTCTAACTCGACCGTGATAGCTACGGCGTCGACATCGACGCCGTTGCCGGCTGGCTGGGCTCTTATGGTGGCGAGGACAGCACGAGCGATATCAGCAGAGGTACGTGTTGCCATTTCTCAGTATCGCGTTGGGGTGGGGGTGGTGTTGAGTCCACGTTTATGATGGCTGACGTTGGTTGGTTCGCCCCTTGCAAAGGACTTTGGGCCGGAACCATCGGGACGCGCCGCCTGCTTTCGCTTTTCGACCAGTACGACATCAAGGCTTCGTGGTTCATCCCCGGCCACTCGCTCGAGACCTTCCCCGAGGAGTGCGCCATGGTTCGCGACGCCGGCCACGAGATCGGTCTGCACGGCTACAGCCACGAAAACCCCGTCGACATGACGCCGGAGCAGCAGCGCGACGTTCTCGACAAGACGTGGAAGATGCTGACCGACTTCTGCGGCGGCGAGCCTCCCAAGGGCAGCGTGGCGCCCTGGTGGGAGACCAGCGAAGAGGGGACCGAGCTTCTGCTCAGTTACGGGATCGAGTATGACCACTCCATGTCTCACCACGACTGCCAAGCGTACTGGCTGCGGACCGGCGACACTTGGACCAAGATTGACTACGCCAAGAAGGCTGAGGAGTGGATGAAGCCTCTCGTCAAAGGAAGAGAGACTGGGCTTGTGGAGATCCCGGGGTCCTGGTACATCGACGACTTGCCACCAATGATGTTCATGAAGAACTCGGCCAACTCTCATGGCTGGGTGAACCCAAGGCAAGTCCGGGTCTAACTCGTGGAGTACGTCGGGAGCCAGTCTGACTTGCATTCAGGGACGTCGAAGACATCTGGAGGGACCACTTTGATTACTTTTACAGGGAATACGGTGAGATCTTTGCGGGGCCCTTTCTTTGACGTTGGACTGATGATCGGTGCGTCAGATGAGTTCATCTTCCCGATGACCATTCACCCGGATGTCTCCGGAAGGCCCCATGTTCTTCTGATGCATGAACGTATCATTGAGCACATCAACAAGCATGAAGGCGTCGAGTGGGTCACGATGGGAGAGGTAAGATGCCCGTATTGATCAGCCTTCAGACTCACAACGAGTCGTCTGACTGTGTTGCCAGATGAGCGATTGGTTCAAGTCCAAGAACCCTGCCCCGCAAGGTGGGTTGATGCCTGCCAGCAGGGAAGAGGTCATGAGAAAGTACGAGGACTGGAAGAAGACACAGGCGTAGAATAGGGACCAGAAGAAAGGGAAGCTGAGATCTGTGAATAATGTAAACACTTAAGAGTTATAAGATTTGTCTTAGAAGGCTAAGTGGTGTTGCCCAGCATTTATATGACACATCTCATCATTTTTTGTATCTGATATTAGTAATTTGACCAGTGTCGTTACCTCGACGGGAGAGGGTAGTATATAACATTCTACGGTGTTCCCAACAGCAAGCCCAACGCATCCCGAGCTACGTGCACGAGAATAATCGATGCATAGCATAACATGCCATCGGTTGGACAATCGACTTGAAAAAGGTTAAGAGGCATTATGATCTAGGGCGCTAAGCTTGATGTGACTTTATCCTACCTCCCTGCCTTAGTCTTTCTGGATTCTCAATAAATCGTCTATGACCTTGCCAGCCGCGAGCACGGTTTCTTCCTCCAGCTTGCGTCCGACGAGCTGGACTCCAACGGGCAGCCCAAGGGACGCCATTTTACTGCCATTATCCTCCCAGAGCTTCTTGTTCCACTCGTCTTCCACTCCCCTGGGTGCAAAAGTCCAAGGCTCTTTCAGATCATCTCGACACACTTGGCCCCCCGGTACGACTAACGCGGGATAGTCGAGGAAGTTCCACACTTTGGTGTATCCTACCCAGCGACATCCGGCGTGGGGCACGGCGCCGTGCGGCATGGGAGGCATGAGTACGACATCCGCCATTCGGCCCGTGGTAGGTGACCTGATGGACTTCCACTTCTCCAGGTAGGCCTGCTGCGCCTCCCACTTGCGTCTGTTCAGCTGCCAGTACTCGTAGACGGAGATTGCCTTTCCACGGTTCACCAGACGCTCCACGTGGGGGATGAAAGGCTCGCCTCCGGCCAAGACATCCTTGCGGATATCCTCGCAGCCGTCAGCCGTATAATAAAGGTCCTATGTGAAGTTTTGGTCTTAGTTGGTCGTCGACATCATCGCTTCCTGGTAGGTACGGGTCCTCTTACCATGACCCTGATGCATTCTTCGTGCAGGTCGGCATTCCAGTCCACAATCTCATGTCCGGCCGCACGCAGAGCTTCAACCGCGGAGCGAAGGACCCGCGTCAACGGCGGGTGAGGGCGAACAACGTCATCGTCGAATAGCACCCCAATTGTCAGAGGGCGGGACAGAGTCTCTTGGTACACTTCTTGTCTCCATGGAATTGGGACACACCGGGAGTCCAGCTCCCAAGGCTTGTCGTTGATCAAGTGCTTCATGGTGAGATGTATGGTGTTCAAGCTACGCGCCATGGGCCCGATTGATGATGGGACGTGCTCTTGGCCTTCGGTTGATACTGGGACGCCGCGATAGGGCAAACGAGCACTCTAAAATGTTTGTCAGCACATATTTCGCCTATTTAGTCCTATTCTTTTTTTTTTCTTCATTCGGCGTGGAATCGTCACAATGTCGGGAGTGTTGTCTTACACTTGGCTTGAATCCATAAATGCCGTTCATGTGAGATGGTATGCGGATACTTCCACCAATGTCAGTTCCCCATCCGAGCATCGAGGCCTGGGTAGCTAGAAGGGCCCCCTCGCCTCCAGTCGAACCGCCTGGGGTGTACTCCTTGTTCAAAGGGTTTGTCGTAAGACCCCAGAGGGGGTTGTCAGTCTCACACCACTATATGGAATCAACAGATGAGATTAGCTGACTCGGTCTTTGAGTTGGTTGTGTGAGTTCAAGCAGATAGGTCTTACCATGATACTCTGGGGAAGGTTGGTCTTCGCAAGCACGATCGCGCCCAGGGATTTCAGCATTTTTACAACAACGGCATCGTCTTTCGCAGGTGCAAAAGATCTACCAACATAGCCCAAGGTTGAGTCGACTCCCTGAACATTGAATTGGTCTTTGAGAGTGACAGGGACTCCGTGCAGTGGACCGATGACGGTTCCGTTCTCGGCAAAGTATTCGTCGAGCTCTTTGGCACGCTTCAACGCATCTTCGAAGAGGACCTCAGTAAAGCTGTGGGGTTTCTGTAAGCTTGCTGGACTTGAACGAGGCTCAAGTAGAACTGGTTCACGTACCAGTTTGTCTGGAACGGTCCACAATCAGATGTATAAGACGAATGACTATATGTACGGACAACGCACCTTTTCATGAGTAACGCATGCTCTTTCTCATGGTTGATAGATTAGTAATGCGCACAAAAGTCTAAAAGCTAACAATCTCGGCGATTTAGCGCACAATCGCGGCTCACCTCTTAATGTAGGCTTTGGTAACGTGCTCACTAGTCACCTCGCCAGAGGAAAGTTTCGAGACCAAAGTGTCAACATCGGAAAGTGCAGTGATCTCATCGATTGATTTCCCGACATAATTGCTATTGCTGATTTTCTCCAGCGCTGCAGCGATCGCTTCGGCCTGGTTGAGTCTTTTCTTGGCGGCGATCTCCTGCCAAGTTCGGGCCGGCTTAGATGTTGTCACTCGCGTCATCGTTCGACTGAAATGAGGTTACAGACAGGTATAATTAGGAAGACAGCAGAGTTGAGAAGAAACAAGACCTCAAACTGTGCAGATTCAATGACTGAAACGCAAAGCTATCGCGTGGCCGCCGTGCACAAAGCGAGCCGGTAAGCCGCATGTCTTCGGGATACCCAACACCGTTCGGATATGAATCGGCGAGTTGCCGAGTAGGGCTTATCAGTGGACACAGTCAGAGAGAAGCTCTTATCTATCTGCCCCTTCAACCCGCTTCCCCGCGGCCTTTGTTTCCTTCTCCAATTCACCCGCTGTCGGGCAGGGGGCGCTGTCGAGAGTGGGGGAATGGTCGAAGACCCAGATGTCGGCGAACACTGGAGAGTGGGAGAAGGTGGGATTCATCAGCAGAGAGTCTAGCCAAGATGCTTCGCGATGCGCGACTCGCGAGGTCTAGGATGGGAGTTTGTTTGTGTAGGATGGGAGAAAGAAAACAGCTTTCTTCATCACATCATCAGCTGAACATCGAACCATTTCCAAGGAATTAGGTGATGAGCATAGGGAAAACATTTTACTCGAAGATCTTCTGAGGCTGCGATTCAGCGTTCTTATACTCCAATTTTAATCCGAATCTACGCACATTTTCATTCGACTCAAACGCATCTTCACTCTGAGACTCATCGTCTACCCTCTTGGAGAACATCTCAAGCGCCTTGCACAAGCGCCACCTCGGAGAGTCCTCCCACCTGCCACATTCACATCACCATGACGACAAACTCAGTAACATCCGGTGCGGCCCAGTCCAATGGCGGCACCAACGGACACACTTCTCGGCACCAAAACGGCAACTCGGACCCTTCCAAAGGCAGGTCCGATGTGTGTGTGGTCGGGGCCGGCCCCGCCGGCCTTATGCTCGGGTATGTGAAACCCCACCTCCTCCGATACCTCCGGTCCGGGCTGACAACGGGCATGGTGTAGCTCCTTGCTCGCAAGGTTTGGGCAAAAGGTCGACCTGATCGACGAAAGACCCGATAAGACGACCGTCGGTCGTGCCGACGGCATTCAGCCCAAGTCTATCGAGACGTTCCAGATGCTCCGCATCGGCGACGAGCTTCTGCGGGACGGAGTGAAGGTGCACGACATCTGCATGTGGCAGAGTTCCGGCGAAGCCGACCTTCGTCGACTCAGTCGCTCGACTCACTACCCCGCAGCTGTGGTGGATGTTCTTCAGCCGTACATCCTGCTGTGCCACCAGGGCATGATCGAGGCCGTCTTCATCGACGACTTCCGAAAGAGCGGGTTCGAGGTCAAGCGCAGTCACAGGTTCCAGAGCTACACCGCACTGGAGGACGGCAGCCTGCAGATCGAGGCGGATCGTGGCGACAGTGGAACCACCACGATCAACGCCGATTATGTGGTCGGTTGCGACGGCGCCAGATCCCGTGTTCGGCAGACCATTCCCGATACCTTCGCCCAGGGGACACCCCACACCTCGGTATGGGGTGTCCTGGATGGCGAGCTCGAGACCGACTTCCCCGATATCTGGAGCAAGACGGTCGTGTTCTCGGAGAAGCACGGCTCCGTCCTCATCATCCCCCGCGAGCGCAACATGACGCGCTTCTACATTGAGATGAAGTCTTCCACGTCGTCCAAGGACCTCGGCCAAGAGTACGTGATGGAGCAGGCAAAGCTGATCTTGGCCCCCTACGACGTGAACTGGCGGTCGGTCGAGTGGTTCGGCAACTATCGAGTCGCCCAGCGCGTGGCGGCCCGCTTCTCGGACCCGAGCCGGCGGGCGTTCATCGCCGGCGACGCCAGCCACACCCACAGCCCCAAGGCCGCCCAGGGGATGAACACGAGCATCCACGACTCGTGGAACCTCGGCTGGAAGCTCAACCTCGCGCTGCGCGGGCTGGCCGAGGACGGCGTCCTCTTGGGGTCCTACGAGGAGGAGCGGAAGAAGATCGCGCACGACCTCGTCGACTTCGACCTCGAGCACGCCAACGAGATCGCCCGCGGCGACGCCAGGCGCCTGGCCGAGAACTTCGAGACGAACACCAGGTTCATCTCGGGCGTGGGCGTCGAGTACGGAGAGAACGAGCTCAACCGCGGTCGGTCGGATGTCGTCGTCAAGGGTGCGGCGAAGCCCGGCTGCAACCTCCCGCCCGCAAAGGCGACCCGTTACATTGACGCCTGTCCCGTCGATGTCCAGCTTGACATACCCGTCCTGGGACAGTTCCGCGTTTACGCTGTGTTGGACAACGTGGTCAGCCCCTCGGCGACGTCGTTCCTCGCTTCCTTCAACGACTCTGTCGCATCCGAATCCTCCCTGTTCGCCCGGTTATCTAAGGCGGCAGCTCAGTCATACCAGAAGAAACCCCGAGCGAGGAGAGTAGACGATCAGCATGTGCGCCCCGAACGATATACTACCGTCAGCGAACTCGGCACGTTTTCCTTAATAAGTAGAACATCGTGCCCCCCACCCCCCTCAAATGCCGGACGGAAGCACTAACCCCCTTTTTTTTTCATAGCCTCGACAGACAAGAACGACTTCGAGATCTCATCTCTGCCGCCGGTCTTCTCTCGCAGCGGCTGGACCGTTTACCTGGACGACGTCGCGCCCCTCGACACCCAAGGTCGCTCATGCACGGATAAATGGCTCGGGGGACTTGGGCCGAACGAAGCTGCCGTGATTGTCGTCAGACCTGATGGTTACGTCGGCTCAATTGGTCGGTGGAACACGACAGAATCCACAGCCGGGCGGACGGCGGCCCAATGGCTCGACGACTACTTTGGAGGATTCCTGCAAGTCCCCGCCAACTAATCTGAATTTTACCGGCCTCTTTTTTTCTTTCTTCCTGGAAAACAGCGCGGCAAGCGGCGGGTAGGGCAGACGAGACGGTAGGAATCTCAGGGTCTTACAGGCATTACGACACAATCAGCGCAATGTGCCCATTTAAAACAGAGATTTCTCGTAGATCGCAAAGCACGTGCTTGGATCTTGGTGGCTACTGCGTCCTGACTCTTTCGCGATCCCCATTTGGACCCTGAAAAGACCCTGAATTGATCAATGGGGACCAAGGGACTCAGTATTTGCATGGTCGTCGTTAGGTAATTTGAATCACAATGGAACGTGACCCCGTTTTGTGCAAGTCGACGCCCCGGTTATGCCTCCATACGAAGAGACTTCCAGCCAACTACTGCGTCGTTATCCATTATCGTCCAGGGCACACTATCGTCCAGGGCACAGCTGCCGGGGTACTTGTACTTGTACCGAGTGCCCATATCGGGACCCAGCCGAGGTACTTGTACCGAGTATCCATGTAGGGACCCAGCAGCAGGGCACAGCGTCCCTACGTCATCACGTCCGCCCCTGTTTCTTGCAAGCTCGACCCCCGGAACACCGCTGCGCCAACGGGGCATAAATCAACAGCGCATGCAATTCAGCGCAACGTTTCAGGTTCTTTCCCTGCTCTCCAGAGTCAAACCTCGTCAGCTAGCAGAGTTGATTGGAGAAAAGAGCTGAACATCCCAGCGCGAACGGAGGCCACAACAAGTTTTCTAACTGCATCGTCTCCCCTAAAGTGGGGGTGGAGACCCGTAATCTTTTGCAGGTGTAATCCTAGAGCTTCAATTGGATTGCGATATTGTTCCCAAAGCCAATCTGGGGTTGCGATAGAGAGCCCGCGAGTTTTGATATCTACAGGGCAGCCAACAGTCAAGTCAAGTACTTCCGATAGGTAGCTCACACGGCAGCTTTTATCTCTCTCCCTTTCAACGGTGAACTGACACGGCGGACGGGACTGCGGTAACTGCCCCTGTCGATTATCTTGAGACCCCCCCAAGCAAAAGACTGTCAAAATCACCATCGAAATGTCAGCTGTCAAGTGATTGTCCCATTGTTGACCCTTGGCTTGTACCTCTCGACCTTGCCGCCCTTTGGTCCCTTGTGAGTCTTTTGGTTCCATCGTCTCACAATAAAGCTGAGGTCCTCCGTCACTCTCGAGGGACTTTGCGTCGTCAACTCCCAGATTGCAAGTTTCTCGTCTTTGTTTGAGATAGCAGAGCCGGATTCTTCAGTCTTCAATCCCCTCCCCCCCCCCCCCCCTCTCTACCTCACACCTTCCTTCAAGATGGCTTCGGTGAGCGAGAAGAGCACCGGCAAGGTTGCCACGGAACAAGGCTTGACGCAGTCTCGCTCGAACTCGCTGCAGCACGGCGAGGTCGGATCCGTCGACGACGCCACCGTCCGCGACTTCTACACGGGCGCCGTCAACGAGCAGTACCGTCTAAAGTCCGAGCTCGTTGCGAAGCACCTTACAGAGATCGGCATGGGAAAGTGAGTTTTTTCAACACCCGAGCGCCGTTTGACTTTCGTGTGCTTCGATTGAGGGATATGGAGGACGACGACGACGACGATGGCTAACGGTTCGCGTCTCCCTCAAGATTCCAATGGATCCTCTTCGTCGTCAACGGCTTCGGCTGGATCGTCGACAACTTCTGGTCTCAGGGCATCACCGCCATCCGGCCGCCCGTCGGCAACGAGTTCACGGACATTGTCAAACTCAGCTTCAGCTCCGTCGCATACTACGTCGGCCTCATCATCGGCGCCTCGTTCTGGGGCACGACGGCCGATCTGATCGGTCGCAAACCCGCCTTCAACGCCACCATCCTGTACGGAGGCGTGTTTGCCTGCGCCGTCGCCGGAACGACCAACTTCACGGCCTTCTGCGCTCTGTGGGCCGTCATCGGTACCGCGGCCGGCGGTAACGTGCCCGTGGACAGCGTGGTATTCTTGGAATTCGTCCCCCAGAGCCACCAGTGGATGCTCGTCACTCTGTCAGCTTGGTGGAACCTGGGACAGGTGATTGTCTCGCTGTTGGCTTGGGTCTTTCTGGCCAGCTATGCCTGCCCGGCAGAAGATGCTCCCTGCCGTATGCAAGACAACATGGGCTGGTAAGCTGAACTTCGCATTCCTTCTTTTCCGCAAGGGGGGGGGAGGGGGAAACAATCTTGCTGACTGACTCGGATGATAGGCGGTATCTCATGATCACCCTCGGTGCCATCGCGATTGCCTTCGCGTTGATCCGCATTCTGGTTTTCAAGATTCCCGAGTCGCCCCGATTCCTCATCTCCAAGGGCCGCGATGCGGAGGCCGTCGAGGCCGTCAACTACATCGCACGATACAACGGCCGCCCTGAGAGCCTCACGCTCGACATGCTCCAGGACATTGACAGACGGTGCAACGGCGTTTCCGAAACGAACGCCGGCGCCGCACCTGTCGACCCCGATGCTGTCCCGACCGCCTCCAAGCTGTCGTACATGGAGATCCTGAAGGAGAGCTTCCAGGACTACAACGCCAACAGCTACAAGAAGCTGTTCGCCGGTCGGAAGATGGCCCAGCACACGTCCGTCACCTTCCTGATCTGGCTCACCGTCGGCGTGGCGTACCCGCTGTACTTCGCCTTCATCCCGTCCTACCTGGCGACCAAGGAGACCTACTCGGCGAACACTTCCCTCGACCACACTTACAAGGTCTACTGCATCGTGTCATCCGCGGGCGTTGCCGGGCCCATCGCGGCGGGTTTCCTCGTCGAGACGCGTTTCGGTCGCCGGTGGATGATGGCCGCGTCTGCCGTTCTGACGGGCGTTTTCCTCTTTGCGTACACTTCTGTCGGCACCGAAGCCGCCGACATCGGATTCCAATGTGCCACGGCGATTCTCGGTAACTTTGGTACGTTTCTAGGTCACGTCTCTATGGGATCCCGTGTGCGTTCTTACTGACAGTCTTCCAGAATACGCAGTCATGTACGCATTCACACCCGAGTCGTTCCCGGGTCCCGTTCGCGGAACCGGTACGGGTATTGCCTCTACGCTGCTTCGTGTCGGAGGCTTGGTGGCGTCGTTCGTCTCGACGTATGCCGGCTACACGACAGTTCCCATCTATGCCAGCGCCGCTCTTTGGCTGCTGGTCGGTGTGATCTGTTTCGGATTGCCGTTCGAGACACATGGACATGCTTCAATCTGATTTTGGCGCGGCGGACAGTGATTTTAAAAAAATACCCAAACTCATATATTTATGTCCTTGTTACGGATTTAGAAAGAGTAGATGTCTACATCGAATAGTACGCTCCAATGAAGAGCAATGAATGTAGCAGAGCCTCAAAAAGAGCTCTCGACGAACCAAAATTTCACTTCCAATCACCCTGTGCACTGATTGGCACATCAGCTTTTCCTGTGTTAGCTGTCCTAATCCTAACGAAGCAGAACATCAATGTTTCATAACCGCTTACGGGATCAGGTGGACTGACCAAAAATCCAAGAAACCAAGGCGGCTCTTTTCAACGTTCACGTCGCCCCTGAAAGCTTCAGTTTGAATCAAACGAGCTCCGCAAGGGCTCGAATCAGCAGTGGTTGGTGACTTGCCGGAAGCGGTCCCGTGGCTACTTGAGCTAGCTACGCCTGGCCAGAACATCTTGACAACTACTTCAGTGAAAGCTGATCACGGTTCGTCGCGAATAGAACCTGATGCCACCTGTCTGGAGGGAAGTCACCGAGCCAAAGCTTCCTCCAAACTCGCTCAACCCAGCTGACGGAGGAACCCTGACATAGGAACTCATCGCAGCTTACACCAATCAAAGCTCATCCAAATATCTTCAGCTCTTCAGCTAGGCCTAGAATCCTGTCGGAACAAAACATGTTGCATTCATGCGAGGAGCTGCAACGAGAACGCGGGGTACGGAGAATATCCTGCATTCCCCGAGTTTCCGGCAAAACCCTTGAACGAGCTTATCAATCCCCAGGAGGCCACTTTCGTCAACCCGCAATTCGTCAATGGCACGCAAGTGGACTACAATCCGGGGTAAGTCAAAGATAGGGGTATCATCTGTCCAGGTCAGGGGGGCAGGCCAGCCAGCTGGTTCCCCCACTCTCGCGATAGGTCCACCGCCTTACCCCAACGACGGGAGCTCCCCAGCATCCACATCCACTTCCCAAGGATGGGGTTCCGAGAGTCCTCGCACGCCATAGGATCAACACGATGATGTCTCAAGAATCGAATGGCCTTGAGTCTGTTGTGGAGTGATTGTGGCTTTACAACCGAGACTTAAGCCTCAGCTCAACAGCTCAAAACCCAGCTTCTCCAACTACATTCACGGGCTTGTTTCCGGCACGCCGCACACCCAATTCAGACCATCTAACTCAGATTGGAAGAGATAACCATCGTTCAATCTTGTGATTCCACCTAACCAGCATCCACCAACATGCCTAAAGCCACGACGCCTCCCCCGGTCTATGCCGCCCTGAAGGACACCGCCCTGTTCACTCCCTTGAAGCTGGGTGACCTGAGTCTCCAGCACCGCATCGTACAAGTACGTAAAAAACATGAAGTGAAATGAGAGAGTCATCGGATGTCTTCGCATAGAGGACAGGAATTCTTCCAAAACGAGGGACTCTTGGCGAGGAAGAACACTTGCTAAGCTCTCCCATAGGCTCCTACGACTCGTATGCGCAGCGAGTTCGAGTCCCGTGGGGTCTATGTTCCCGGTGCCCGCGTTGCCAAGTACTACGGCGAACGTGCCAGTGCGGGTGGCCTCCAGATCACCGAGGCTACCGACGTCTGCCTCGATGCCAGTGCTTACCCCGGCGTCGCGGGCGTCTTCACCGACTCTCAGCTGCAGGGGTGGCGCAAGGTCACCGACGCAGTCCACGCCAAGGGCGGCTTCGTCTACGTTCAGCTGTGGCACACGGGCAGAGCATCTTCCGCAGTCATGCGAGGGGGCAAGACACCCGTCTCGTCGGGAGCTCAACCCATGGATGGCAAGTACCTCGACGGTACCGAGTGCAAGGACGGCCCCCCGAGAGGCATGACCGTGGACGAGATCCACGACCTCACTGCCGAGTGGGCTGCTGCTTCCAAGAGAGCGGTCGAGGTTGCTGGATTCGACGGTGTCGAAATCCACGGTAAGTGCCCTGTTGATGAGTGGATAACTCGTGTCTGACTGACTGGTTAGGTGCCAACGGATATCTGCTGGAGCAATTCCTCCACGACAACATCAACACCCGTACGGATGAGTACGGTGGCTCCGTTGAAAACCGCTCAAGATTCCTGTTCGAGGTCGTACAAGCCGTCACTGCCGCCATTGGGCCCGAGAAGGTCGGCCTCCGCCTCTCGCCCTACAACTACTTCCAAGGCACCAAGGACAGCGACCCCGACAAGCACTGGGCCTACATCTCCGAGAGGTTGGCCGGCTTGCCCGAGAGCCAAAGACCGGCCTATGTCCACATGTGAGTCGGGACTCCTTCACGCACGACTCCGTCAGACGAGCTAGGCACTGAACGTGAGAAAAATATAGGATCGAGCCCCGTTTCGACGAGGTTCTCGACGAGGAGCAGAAGCTGGCATCCCTGGGAAAGCAGAGCAACAACCTCACCCGGTTCCGCGACATCCTCAGGCCCTCGGGTATCAAGTTCCTCGCCGCCGGCAACTTCGACAGGGACAACGCGGTCACCAAGCTGAAGAGCGGAGAGGCCGACGCGATCGTGTTCGGCAGGTACTTCATCGCCAACCCGGACCTGGTAGAGCGTCTGAGGAACGGCTGGTCGCTGAACCCTTACGACCGGTCCACCTTCTACGGGGCCGAGCCTCCCGAGAAGGGTTACAACGATTATGAGTTTTACAAGGTCAGTAATGCCGAGGTTGAGGCGCATGCATGAGCAGGTGGTAGAGCGGTTCAGAGCAGCCAGGGAAGGCAATCTCACTTCGTCGAAAGGAAGACGCATCATGATGATAGAATATGCATTGATAAAATGAGTAAAAGTTCTGAGAAATTGTTGCTTCGGAGTCTTCGCGATCCAGCTTGTGATTCAGGATTACCAATATCGTTTGGCTCACACCCAGACCTGAGCGTGATTTCCGCAGTTGTGTACATTGTTTCCTCGAAATCGACAGCCCGAGATGTAAATTTATCCGATTAGAAAAGAATATCAGGAAGTTGAATGAGAGGACTCTGATACTATGCGAAAGGGAACATAACGTCATAGCGAAGCCAAGTTAAACCATTAAACCGAATTTAATGACTTTTTCAAGATCTTGGGTCATTTTCGTGGAGTTCTTTCCACACCGTGACATACTCATTACTCCAAAAAAGACCTGGAGCTTCACATGAAGATTTCTTAATCGAAAAATGATTTGTTTGTGTTTTAATGTACAAAACAAAGGGAGAGGCCTACAGACTTGGTCTAGGGGCCTTACTTTCCGAGACCGAAATCGAGGTCGGGGTTGATGGCCACTTAGACTCAATGTCCTTCCACATGTCATAGGTCAGCAGCCACCTACCAACACCGTGATACCTCCACGGGAACGGGTCCTCGCCCGTCTCCTTTGATTCGGGCAGAACAGGCGACTCCCCGCTCAACCACTCCTTGTCCATGTCTCCAAACCGCCTGAACTTGGCATCGCGGTCAGCTTGTTCCTCGCCGTCGTGGAGGTGGTACATCCATTGGTTGTAGGTACCCCGGCGCACGACCTTCTCGGTCCTCTCTCTGCGGCACTCCTCGTAGACCTTGAGAGCCTGCTGCTTGGACGAGATGGACCTGTCAGCCAGACGAGCGAGGCAGAGGCCCAGAACGCCGCCGTCCTCGAGGGCCATCCCCGCCCCGCTGGCGAGGTACGGCAGGGTCGCGTGGACGGCGTCGCCGAGCATGGTGAAGGACGCGGACGGGTGGGACCAGGTCGGGTCGAGGCCGGGCCGGACGCAGAGCCTCCACTTGAGGACCTCGTCGCACATGAGCAGCATCTTGCCGATGCGCGGGTCCCACCCGGCGTAGTGGGCGCGCATCTCCTCGACGTCGCCCCCGATCGTGTTCCCGCCGTCGGCCGGGATGTCGTCGGGCACCAGCAGCACCATGTTGAAGAGCTCGCCCCCCTTGAGGACGTAGTTGACGGCGTGCTTGCCCGGGCCGACCCAGTAGTTGACCTGGGGGTCCTCCACGAACGGCCGCAGGTCCGGGTCCTCGAGCATGTCGGCGGTGTTCAGGAGCAGCCGGTACGCCAAGTCGCCGGTGAGCTCGGGCGGGTCGGGCCTGCCGAGGAACTCGTCTCGGAGCCGGGAGGCGATGCCGTCGGCGCCCACGACCAGGTCGGCGGTCATCGTCCGCCCGTCGGCGAGGTGCACGGTCGCGGCGGTCTCGTCTTCGGAAACGGCGAAGCCGTCGACCCTGGCGCCGGTGACCAGCCCGGCGCCCAGCTCCACGGCGCGCTCGAGGAGACAGCGGTGGAGGTCGGAGCGGTGGAAGTCCCAGAAGGGGAAGCCGCCCGCGGCGTCGGCGTACTTGTGGTAGTCCATCTCGCCGAGGAAGTTGCCCTTCCAGCCAATGAAGTTGCACTTTTGGGGCTTCGTCGCGTGCTTCTCGAGCTTCTTCTCCAAGCCCCAGGAGAACAGCACACGAGCCGCGTTGGGGAGCACTTGGATGCCGGCACCGACCTCGCCGATGGCCGGCGCGGACTCCAGGACGGTCACGTCATGTCCGGCCAGCAGAGTCGCGATGGCAGCTCCCAGGCCTCCAAGGCCAGCCCCGACGATGATGACCTACGCGCCACGTTAGTCGTCAGCGCGTCAAAGCCCAGAATACTACCGACTTACATGCAGCTTGCTGCTGCCGTCTCGCTGGATCTTTTCTTGGATCACGTAGCTAGGTGCTTTGGGCATGGTGGTGACAGGGGATAGATGAACACCGATGATACCCGCACGAGAGAACGATATTGCTCAAAGACAACCGTCACGTTACTGGGCAAATTAGACGCAGCACAATTCTAAGAGCGATCCATGGGTCAGCGAACAAATGTTTTGGTCCAGTGTCTGTGTACATAAATAAGAAGACTGAGAGAGAAGCCGCGGGACTAACAGCGACGCAGGATGGGAAACATGTCGAAACCACATCAACTCACGAAGAGTGGAATACATCACGTACATCATGGAGTCCATTTGGAATGAATTCCTTTCGTCGTACACGGCTGCGTCGTGGATGCCGATGAATGCGCCATACCAAACTCAACCCCTCATCCGGTTACCCATCTCCGGCCTGGTCTTTGCTCGTTCTTCGTATGGCCGACCGATATCTGCAACTAAGGTATCAGACGTCCGCACCAATGAGATGAGACAGGCCCGCCGTTGGAGTCTATCATACTTCAGTCGTAGCGCCAAACTCGCCATCCCCCACTTCTTATCTTCGTTGGAAAGGGTTTGGGTGAGGTTGGATCGCGGCAGTCAGTCTTATCAGGATGGCGGGAGTGGGGGAGGGTCCGTCGGTGATATCCTCCTCCAAGTACACACACTCCTATCGACAACCCATTCGCTGATACGGGTGATACGGGATGCAACGCTATGCAAGATACCGTAAACTCGTCAACGCCGAGAGCCGCTTGGGGATTGCGGAGAAGTGGAACCAACAATTCTAACAATCTGGAACAGAAGCACGCACAGTCTATGTTCATCCCCATTTCCCCCCCATCGCCGACAATACCGTCCAATTCACAATCCAGATCACCCCAGATTGGCAATCAGCTGTCCGTTCAGCCTGAGCGACCTGAATCAAGATTTTGTTTTCTCTTTGTTTCCAGGGGGTTAGTTTACACTGTACCCAGAAGTGGATGACCCCGGTAGGCCGCCATGGATGATGCTCAAACCGCTACGGTTGGCAACGCCAGCTATCGTCACAATTCCGAGAGCTCGGATGGTTACCCAGGTGAAGACAAGACGTTTACTTGCTCTCATCCGGGCTGCAACAAGCGCTTCACCCGCGCCGAACACATGCAACGCCATGCACTGAACCATCAGCCTGGTGGTTTGACCTGCGATATCTGCCGGGCTCATTTCAAACGGCCAGACCTTTTGAGTAAGTCAGATTAGGCACAATTACCAGGCAGTTGAAGCTTGCCTAGCGTGACTTTGTTTCAGCTCCGACTGTCGAGACTGCAACTGACATGGCCAGAACGGCACATGGACCGGCACCGTCAAAAGGACCTCGAAGCTGGCGGACCCGGTTGCGGCGTTTTGGACACGCGAAAGAGATCTTGGAAAGCACCCGACGGCTCCGTCGTCGAGAAGCGGCCCTGCACGCAAGCTCCCGGCCGGCGCAGAGGCTCGGGACGCGCACGTCAACAACCAACCCAAGTACCCTCCCCGGAGCCCGAACCGACAGACGTCGATCGCAGCGTGTCGTCTTTCGATCCCGCGTTGGAGCACGACTTTTCCGGGGCAAGTCTCTCGCCAGAGGCTCATAGGCGCCGTACCATTGAGTTTCGGCCGGGCAGCTTCGACTCCAACCAATCTTATCCCTTCGATCACGGGAATATTCTGAGCGCTTCCGAGGAGACCGTCGACGATTTTGCCGGATTCCCGCCGTCTCTGCAGTTTCAGGATTTTGGGTCGGCAGAGGGTCGTTTCGACTTCGGCTCCGACCAGCCCATCGACTGGGCTGACCCGTTTGCGAGCGAGCAGCTGGACTATGACCAGATCTTCCAACCGGATACCGCAAGCTCTTTTAACATGCCTTATACCACAGCCCTGGATTACAACTGGCTGTTTAACATGCAAGAAAACTCTTCACCCGTTGTATCGTCATCCAAGACATCGAATCAAGATTACGATCCCCGCCTCATGGAAAACCCGACAGTCACGAGGACGCACAACACAAACATCGCCATCACGCCGGAATCGCTCAAGAGTGCCCAGCTGTGGACAGACCCAATGGACGTGGCACCCCAGGACACGAGCGGTGCGCAGGACAAACCGCCGAGCTACAGCGCCATCATGCAATCCGCGCCGCAGGAGCAAGCACGGAGACCTCCTGCGCGACACTCGGCTGACAGGAACCCCGAGCTCGCGGCTTCACGAAGGCCCCTCGCGGAAGCAGCACCGGTGGCGACGGCCCGCAAGCGCATTGCCGTGAGCCGGCCCGCACCGATCCTGGAGCCGGAGCGACCGCTGTCATCGTTGAGGAAACCGCTCAACACGCCCACCGTCGACGAGAGCACCCGAGAAAGACTCCTAAACACCATCGGAGCCGCAAAGCCATGCCTTCCCGATCAACGGTATACACTCTGCGACCATCCGCTGCTGTCCATCGAATCTCTCAACTCCTACCTCGATCTCTTCTTCAGCCGCTTCAACACAGCCTATCCTCTGATGCACTTGGAAACATTCAACTGCGCGGAAACCGAGCCTCTGCTGCTACTCTCGATTTTACTCCTTGGGGCCACTTACTCGAGCAAAGACTGTCACCAGCTAGCTGTCTGTATACACGACGTGATTCGGCCAAGCATATTCGCCCACGCTGGATTCTCACCCCGACCTGAGTTGTGGACTCTGCAGACCATCCTTTTGGTCGAATGTTTCGGAAAGTCTCGCGCTGGGCAGAAGCAACATGACATGAGCCACCTATTCCACGGTCTTTTGATCAATCTCATCAGGCGATCCGACTGTCAGTCAGTTCGCGCCCCTGGACCGCCTCCAGTTGGCGGAGATGAGAGTCCGGGAGCTCTCGACAAGGTGTGGAGGAAATGGGCCGAGGGCGAGCAGAAGAAGAGGTAAAGCGTAATGCGCATCATCTTGACAATGAGACAGCATCTGACGTGGTTTACGAACAGGCTCGCTTTGCTCTGCTTCATGTGGGACACGCAGCACGCGGTTCTGTTCTGCCAGAGCCTCTGCATGTCGGCGTTCGAACTGCGGCTGGAGCTCCCGTGCAACCAGAGCATTTGGGAAGCACGGGACGCTTCGTCGTGGGCTTCGGCGTGGAGGTCCAGCATCAACGACCAGAGGACGTTCTACCTCCCCGTCCTCAAGGCGTATCTTATGCCCTCGGGCCCGAGAACGCATGGCCTGAGCGGCTTTTCCCGGATCCTCGTCCTCCACGGCCTCATGTCCGTCGCCTGGGACATGGGACGTCGGGACCAGACCGCGCTCGGCGTCATCTCCGGGGAAAGCCCGGGACCGGGTTCGGGATGGCGCAAGACGCTCAGCTCGGCCTACGACGCGTGGCGGTTCGACTTCGACTGGTACTGCAACAACTTCTTCGCCCAGATGCCGCGGGCGCCCCCGTCGCCCGACGACGAGGCCCGGCGGGTCGAGTTCGGATCCTTCACCGCCGCGTACAAGGCCCTGTATCACTCGGCGCAGGCCCTGCTCAACATGGACTTCCTGGACGTCCAGATCTACGCGGGCGCGCGGCACATCCTCGGCCGGCCGGTCCAACAGAAGGACTACATGCGGTCTGCCCAGGTCGTCAAGAAATGGGCCGCGGCAACCGTCGTCGAAAGCGGCGGCTCCAGACGCGACGGAGGGGAGTCGTCGTCGTCGTCGTCGAGTGCCGCCTCGGGAGAGCAAGGGAAGCAGTCCGCGTCGACGGCAGCGTGGCACGCGGCCCGGATGCTGCGGGAGACGAAAAAGACGCTCAGCGGCACCGAGGCCATGAACCTGTTCCACGTCCCCTGGTGTCTCTACCTGGCAACCCTGACGTGCTGGGCCTATCACCACGCGAGACCGGCGCGGGGCCACGGCGTCCCCGCGCGCAGGGGCTTCGACGCCGCGGGCGGCTTTGACGAGGACGAGGACGGCGAGGAGGAGGACGACGAGATGGTTTGGGACCCGCAGGGGGAGATGGACGCTTTGGTGGCGAGCATGGCGGAGAGGGTCGAGCGCAGCGACGCGACGCTGAGGAGGGAGAAGCGACGCACGAACGGGCTGGTGTGGATCATGGCGGACATACTGACGACGGTGCGCTGGGGAATCGTACATGCCGGCGTCGTGGTGTTGCGTGGTCTCGTGCCTCAGAGGCTCATCAATCAGTATGAAGAGGCTATCTAGAGGGCTCACCGCCCATCGAATCAAAGATGAGAAATAAGAGATCTCGCATGAGCTCAGTCGCATCGGCACCAGAGTGTTTAGAAGCGAATCATTTCCATATAAGTAGACCCAGTTTCTTCGCAGTTTTCTGCTATCTGGCTCCTTTTGGGGGTGCCTTCGTTTTATAGAAGGCCTTGTGTACACGCACTTCTTGAAAGGCCAGGCTCGCGGGATGTGTTTCAACGATTGAGTGAGGTGAACCAAGCCGACTCAAGATGAAGTAAAGCTTTCCGCGCATCTTCGGCGCCCTCAGCTTGCTCGACCTTACCCTCCCTCTTCTTTTCGTGCAAGGTGGGTTGAGCACTCACCGCGATGATAACCTTTTTCTCCTTCTTTCTTTTTCTTTTTCTGTGGCCTCTTCCAACACGTTATCAGGGCCATGGTAGAGAGTTCGTCCATGTGCTCTATCCATCGACGACAACCTCCTTCGTCTCGGGATACGCAAAGCAAGCGTAAAACTGTCATGCAAAGGGTGACACGTGCGAAGAGACAAAAGGGGGCCGCCAAGGAGTGCAATCGCAAGGACCATATTGGGCCGAAGTCCTCGACAGAAACGAGGTACTGCCAAGCAATGCAGACAGCCATGCACAGGGAGCGGGAACGCTACCTGGCCCACGACACGACTCGACGTGTCGTGTCGTTCTCGTCAGAGCTGAGGGCCTAGTACGGTGAACACTGGTATCTCAGAGGAACATCAACGGACCCCGTCCATCTGGACGATGCTGGAGTCCACCGGGCCGGCCGTCTTCAAGGAGAGGGGAAGGCGAACTTCTCATCGGTATGTTGGGGACGAGCCGACGGTCTACCCAGCCGCGATGTACGCTCTAGCTCTGCAGCTTGGCAGGTATTCAGTCTTTCTGCTCGGCATTGAATTCATAGGCGAGGGGTATGTCATGCAGTGGTTCTGCTTCACCAACGTGCCGAAGTAATTACCGCAAGTACCCACCTAATGGGGTAACTACTTTTCCTACTAGTATAATAATGAACTTAGTCCTATTTCTAGTGCTTTGAATAAGAACGTTCACTCTTCCCCTAGTAAGAAGAATAACCCATAGAAAACTGACAATTAACCCATATTCTTCTTATAAACTATAATTAAGAATAGATTCAACTTTTATAGTTATAATGCCTCCTTGCTCTTTATACAAAGAGTAATTAATGAGATAGTCATGATCTTTTACTCCATCCGTCCAAGGAAGACAAACTCGTTCCAACATACACAACAAGATGTCGCATAATCAGTATATCACAAACTGCGTCAACAACGTGCTCATCGTTTTGAGTACCTGAGAGCCGGTGCAAGACAGGGGTTGTTGCTTGGGTTCTGGGTCGGCAACATCATCGGAGCTATCTGGACGTTTGCCACATCCAGCTTCTTCGTCTGGAGAACGCAAGAGATCTTCCACCGCACGCTATACTATGTCGTTGGCTGCATCCTTAGAATTTACTCGATATGATGTTGTTATGTGGTCGCGCAATATCCGGCCAAGATAAAGGAGATGGACAAGACGGGGAACGGAGCTCCGATCTGGTGTGTTTGGTATCAAACATGATGGGCTTCAAGAAATTTAAAAAAAAAAAAAAAAATTTATTTGAAGCGCAAATGTGTTTGCATATGTAGGATGCTTTACTCTTTAGTTAACGTCTAAAGCATGTAGCTAAAAGGAGGGATTCCAATAAACCGGTTCCCCACCGATAAATTACGTAATCCGAGACCATGACGCAGCATGGCCTCGGTGGTGCGGGGCAATCGAATCCGGGCCTCACTGCCCCGCACTAAGCTCAAGCAGCTCAAACGACGCGCCAGTGCACCACCACCACCGGGACTGCAACCACCTCTTTCGACAACTTTTGGACGATCCGCGCGACGCGTTTCAATCTTTGACCGACCTCTCGAAACACCGCGCCTCTCGGGGCACCCGTTCCTCGCCTCCAATGCCACCCCTACCGCCGACGACTCCCCTCCCCCGCATCATCACGTACTACCAGACACACCACACTCACGACGGCAAGCCGATCTCGATCCTCCCGCTCCTGACGCAACCGGACATCGGCGTAACCCACGTGATCCTCGCCGCGATACACATCAACGACGACCCCCACGGCCTCACTCTCAACGACCACCGGCCCGATGACCCGCGATTCCTGACGCTGTGGGCCGAGCTGCGCGTGCTGCAGGCCGCCGGCGTGAAGGTGCTGGGCATGCTCGGAGGCGCTGCTCGAGGATCATATGAGAGGCTCGACGGCGACGAGGCCAAGTTTGAAGAGTACTACGTCCCGCTGCGCGACATGGTGCGAAAGCACGCGCTTGATGGCATCGACCTGGACGTCGAGGAGGAGATGAGTTTGGGCGGTGTCATCCGCCTGATCGACCGCGTGCGGCAGGACTTCGGCAAGGACTTCATCATCACTATGGCGCCCGTGGCGATGGCCCTGCTCGACCCGATGAGGAACCTGAGCGGTTTCGACTACGAGGCGCTCGAGGTCATGCGCGGCAAGGAGATCGCGTGGTACAACACGCAGTTCTACTGCGGGTGGGGCGACTGCAGCAACCCCGTCATGTACGAGATGCTCCTGGCCAAGGGCTGGTCCCCCGAGAAGGTCGTCATCGGCCTCGTCACGAACCCCGAGAATGGCAGCGGCTGGGTACCCTGGGAGATGCTTGGATCGGTACTCCTCCTGCTCCGAGGTCGTAATCAGCGCTTCGGGGGTGTTATGGGCTGGGAGTACTTCAACAGTTTACCCGGTGGCAAGGAGAGGCCATGGGAATGGGCCAAGTGGATGACGACGATGTTGCGCTCGGAGCAGGTCTCATCATGGCCAGCTCATGGTGTGCTTCCTGTGCAGACTAGCGAGATCGCGCAGGAGGTGAAGAGGGAGCTTGTGGATGAAGTCGATCCGGATGGGCCTAATAGCAAGGATGCGCCGCTTCCAGCAACGTTTGAATATTACTCGGATACCAACGACGAAGACTAAACAGTGGGCGTCCGAGACAGACGGTGTAAGGTGATGGCAGTGAAGGCTTCCAGGAATCAAAGTTACAGGTTCAGATGAAGCACATAAGGGCATAAGGTCATAAGGTCATAAGGCCAGAAGGGTGTCGGGCGTTCACGGGGGTTTGATATTCTATAGATAAGATGTATGACTATCCCGCGAGTTCATTTCTCGTCTTCGCCCTCTCATCTGCCAAAATTCTCCAAGCATATCGTTTTCAGGGAACACCAGAGATCGATCACGGCGTCTTGATGTTTTGAAGTATTCCGGGGCTTGTATGGGAGCGTGGATGCATCTCGGAGACTGAAGGTGGCTGAAAAGCATTTTATTCTCGGAAGGTCGTGAGTTCGAATTGGTCCGGAGACCAGCTAGGCTGCTATCCTGTTTTCTTTCTTTTCTTTTCTTTTTCTTCTATTCTCTCTTTCATACAAAAGTCCTTTTAAGAGGGTAGCAACTAGATAAAACCGAATAACTCAAAGTAACTCGAGAACAACCCCCTCAACGTCTCTGAAACAAGCTGTCTCGAATGCCTCGCCTTTGGGAATCAATGGCCCGCTTCGCAAAGCAGCCCCTGGTCTTCGAAGTACTCATCGGAAGATTCGCTCTGGCTTCCACCTGTTTTATGCTGCTTTGTAGACGAAGATCCCTCAGTGTTGGTTGTTGGTAAAGAATCAGCCAGATTGTTATTGGCTTTTCTTTCTGCTCCGTCATCCTCAGCAAACCTTTTCTTTCGGTGCGTGTGATCTTGGTTGCCCCATGCTAAGGAAAGCTTCCTCCGATGGTGTACTTCACAGCATTCGTCTTCGGGTCTCGGGTTCTTTGCCAATGATAAGGCAAACTCATTTTTCTGCTACTCTCTGTCTTAATAGCATAGAAAACTCAGGATAAAGCTCCTTTCTTGGGTTCAAGGAACCAATAACCTTCTCGCGAAGCCGTGCGATTCATAGAGACCCTATTGATGGGTTCATATGGTCTTGATGGCGTACACAGTACCTGGAGTAGTGACCTTGTGCCTGTGGCTGAGGCCCTTCATGGAGAGGAAGAAAGGGTCCTGGTGCACATCTCGTTATGACCTTTTGGCATAGCCATGGAAAGGTTAGCACGCCTAGTTAGTAGATCAGATAATTTCAGACCTCAGGCCAATCTTCTAGTGACATGCAGAGGCCAAGCATCTGGTGTTACTAGATATTTTGTTGGGCACAGACTCAACTCACAGGAGAACCTTTAGATAGATGACTCCGCACAGTGGGAAATTGCTGCTATGAAGCCTTCAGTGCATGGGTAGGTCTTCGTGATTTTCCTCGTTCGTCTAGCTTATCCCGAAGTTCATATCAGCAATATCAAGCAAGACTTGAACTACCTCTCTGACTTGATTTCTTGCATCCAAAATCTCATATCTTAACGTAAGACGGGAAGATTATTCGGGCCTCCTGAACACCTAAAACCTAGTTTACGACGTCAGCTTTGTATGCAAGCTTTGTATGTAGGAGCTATGGCAAATGTTTAAGCTCAGTTGAAAAATCAACATCGCAGTTTGCTGACTTGCTGCCGGTGGCCATGTCGAAAGACTTGCGGTGTCCGCGTGTAGAACCGTAAGTCCGCAAGTCCGCAGCCCCCCAAATCCTAGCTCGCGAGCGGCTCGCCACCAGCATTGCATCGATCCACACCAAACTCGTCCTTGCGGCACCATCTTATGGCCAAGCTCAATGACATCCCACCATTTCACTATTTCACTAGTTATACGACGAGGAACAAAGGTTCTTGTCAAACTAGAAATTGCGGGCAGCAGAAGAAATGTAATGATATCATCAAGTAGGATTCTACCAACTATGGCGCTCGGGCCCGTCAGAGTCCTGAACACTGATCGCAACATTTGGCATATAATGTTAGATGAATAGTACATCACTTGGCACTATTGCATAGTTCAACGGTCTGGCTTGGCAGGTCCCAGTGATATGGATTGCAAATTTCAAGCCTTCAGGGGCGGCATATTCGAGATCATGGAACTGGAAATAAACCAATGCAATTTGACGGTCAAGGATATCCATGCAGAACACACATCTTCTAGAAGAAAATGGTTCCTTCGTCGCAACGGATTAGAGACAACTTCTGAGGCTTCCCACATGCTGTTGCTTGCCCCGGTCCGGGATTCGGAGTGGATCCAAGAAGTGCCGAAGTGGATCTTTCCGAGCGGATTCCACCCGCATCCACGCTAAAACCACGCTTCTCCCACCGGATCATGATGATGGCATTTTCAGTCAGCGCTGACCATATTGGGGAACTGCAAATACTTCAGTCAAGCATGCAAAGCAGCCAAGGAAACAGAGAACAAGAGTAAACATCATCCGATAAACGAAGGTCAACCAGGGCATTGAGACGAAAACCGCGCGACAAGCAAGTGAACAGTGATTCTATTTCCGATTGGTAGTAGCGCCATCACTTCGGTTTTACAGCGGAACTTCTCATTGGCCACATCAACAAAACACTACAGTCAACTCCGGGGCTGCTTACTCCTAGTGTGGTAAGACGGCATTTCTCTGAGGCTTGATCGTGGCTAACATCTCTAACCCCCTCCATGCCCCTAGCTCTTCTCAGTTCAAGATTAGGTCACATTCCTTAAGCTTCTCCACAGCGGAAGGGAGTTCAGCGGCTATTTCCGAGCTTGTCACCAAGGAAGCCGAAGATTTAGTCGGTCAGAATGCCAGGCACCCACATGACAAGTCCCGGGGGTGGCATCGCAGTATTTTCATGACAGCATCTCAAATCTCCTCGAAATCGAGTATACACGAGCAACAGTTACCGTCCCGACCTATTAGCAATGCCAAGCTGACGCACGCGATGGAGCGGAGGCTATTACTAGTCTACCTTTGACGAATCTCACTCCACATCGAACGCTCTCAATTCCGGGTGCCCCAGAATGCACCGGATTGGTGTGCTCGAAACCCACAAGCGAAGCTCCCACCGGTTCAAGTACCAAGTCAGATTCTAGAAGTTCTCAACTCCTATATCACGCTGCGAAGACTAGACGAAGGTGGGCACCATGATACTCTCCATGTGTATATAAGTGATGCTGCAGCCCGGATGCATCAGCTCGGATGCATGGGAAGCTCTTCATATGACCGGTATCGGCAGCTCAATACAGGCAAGCAGAAAGACCCTGCGTTACAGCACAGTCGCATCAGCCGCATCATACGTTCATTATGCGCTCCTTCAACATTGCAGCGGCCCTCTCGGCCACGGCCAGTTTGGCCAGCGCCTCCTCTATCCTTCTCAGAGGCGGTACTATTGTCGGCTTCGATGGCCATGCCAACTCCCTAAACGTCATCCGTGACGGTTCGCTGCTCATCACCGATGACCGTATCACCCGGGTCTACACCGCGGAGGAAGCCCAAAACCTGAAGTTCAGTGGCAACGAGACCCAGGTCGTCGACGTGACGAACAAGATCATCACGCCTGGCTTCATCGACACTCACCGCCATGGCTGGCAGACTGCTTTCAAGACCATCGCCTCTAACACCTCACTCGCCGAGTACTTCACTCGCTACGGCGAGTACGCCGCTGCTGGCCTCCTCAGCGCTGACGATGTCTACATCGGCCAGCTCACCGGTCTCTACGAAGCGCTCAATGCTGGAGTTACCACGATCCTTGACCATGCCCACCACACCTGGTCCAACGCTACCGCTGAGGCCGGGTTGAAGGGTAGCATCGACAGTGGTGCGAGAGTCTTCTGGTCATATGCCTTCCACAACGTCACCAACTACACTGTCTCGGAGCAGGTTGCAAACTTCAGAGACATCGCGACCAAGGCAAGCTTCCATGGTTCTGCTACCAGCCTCGGCGTTGCCTGCGACTTCTTCGGCCCTGACCCGGTTCTTGATCAAGTCAATGCTGTTGTCGATCTTGCCAAGTGAGTTCGCTCTGCTATATGATATCTAGCACAGCCCATGCTGATGCATCCTAGGGAATTCAATGTCTCTGTCATCACGACTCACAGTCTTCAAGGCCCTTGGGGCAGTAAGTAACTTGCCAGAGCATTCGCTTCCTTCAACAGTCTAACCGCGGCCATAGTCACCAACAGCCCCGAGGATGTCCACGCCGTCGGAGCTCTCAACACCAGCATTCCCGTGGTCTTCTCGCACGCCTCTTTCCTGACCTACCGCGGCGCCTCTCTCCTGCGCTCCACCAACCAGCACATTTCCATCACCCCCGAGTCCGAGATGCACTACGGCCACAACGCACCCCCACAGCCATGTTATTCAGGACCAGGCTTCCCTCGGCGTCGACACCCACTTCACCTTCTCGACCGATATCCTCACTCAGGCTCGCCTCTGGCTCCAGAGCACCCGCCGCCTGCTCTACCAGCAGGTGCTCGCCCACTGGAACATTCCCACTTCCACGCCCATGACCGCCAACCAGGCATTCCTGCTGGCTACCCGCAACGGCGGTCTCGCCCTGCGCCGTCCCGACCTGGGTGTTATCGCGCGGGGAGCCAAGGCCGATGTTGTCGTCTGGGACGGCGAGAGCCCGGCCCTGCTCGGATGGGTTGATCCGGTTGCGGCTGTTATTCTTCACGCCAGCGTTGGCGATGTCCAGCACGTTATTGTCGACGGAAAGTTCGTTAAGAAGGACCGCAAGCTTGTTGCGCCCGGTTATGCCGACGTCCGCACTCGGTTTCTCAAGAGCGCTCGCAAGGTCCAGCAAATTTGGAAGGGTCTTCCTTTCGAGGAACTTTCTGGTACCTTCAGCAGTTCCGGTGCTCCGTACGAGGCTCCGTACGAGGTTGATGTTGCGAGGGGTGAGAATTCTGGCTATGGAACGCTGTTTGTGTGACTGAATCAAGAACGCCGTGAATATTTGTAGATATCATACGTGTTGGATAAATAATGTCTCACTAGTAATACGAATTAATATGATTTTACATTTTCGTCTATTCTCTTCTTCAATGTAAGAAGAAATCTGAATTCTAGTAGTCTTTGACATGAAAATCTCAACGATTTCTTTTTCTTTCCTGTCTTCTGACATTCGGCTAAGTTTTACCATCACAAGACCAACTCATTTTGAAGAAACTAAAAAAGCACAATGAGACAGAAGTCTGATCTCATACAAAGGTCAGGCAAGGCGATGTGAAACTGGAAATTGGAAGTGTTGAGCAACAGTATGGCCAGCGATCATGGTGCGAAGTATGAAAACTAATTAATTAATGTATAACTCTCTAATATGCCAAAAAATGGCGCATACACTAAGAAAAAGGAGGTTATATAGAGCCAATATAAATATCCCATATTTAGGTGTAAATATATACTTCTAAATATTTAACTCATATATTTTACTTATAGTAATATAGGCCTAATATACCCCCTTAAATCTTAAGATAAGGCTATTATAAGGTCTATATAATAATAATTATACTTATATTTATTATTCCTACTATAAACCTATTATTAAGCTAATTACTATATTTATAATATATATATCCTATTATTATTTAAGTCTATTATAGAAATCCCCCCTTAAATTAGACTTAGAATATTTAATTAAGTAATATAGCCTACTACTTAATTAAGTATACTTAACTAAAAGAGTTAATAACTTAACTTAAGATTTTAGGTTTAATTTAGAGTTATAAATTTCTACTAACTACTATCTCTTAATACTATTAAAATATAAATTCTAATTATTTTAATTATAAAATTAAGAATTATATATTTATAAGTTATTAGTAGAGTTTTCTACTTATTAAGACTTTAGTCCCCTAACTTTTAAGACCTCTTATTAAAGTAATACTTATTTAAACTAAGTATAAATCCTAAAAGGAGTCCTAGTTTCTCTTTTATTATTTTAATATATATTATATAATAATTTATATTATTAAAATATAAAACTTTATAATAGAGAACTTTATTATAAAGTAAAAATATTAAACTTATAAACTTAAATTATATAAAAGAGAACTAAATAAATATAAAAAAATCTTATAATTAGAGGGGATTTTATAATTAAGTTTTATTTTATTTTATAATCTAGAATTAAGTAATTTAAATAATATATTTTCTAACTATAAAAGTTATCTCTTAGGGATTATTTTTATTAATTATAACCCTAATATTCACTATACTTAATTAAACTATAAATTAACTCTAATTTTAGGCTAAAAGGGCCTTTATAAACCTATTAGTAATTATTTTATTTATCTTAACCTATTTAAACTTAATCTTACCTTTTTTAATTTCTTACTATATTTATAAATTATTAATATTAATATAGTATAATTTACTAGTTACTTAAGATTACTTAGTAATTAATAATTAAAGAGTTTAAATATTATTATAATATATATAAAAATTCTTATTAAATTTAAATTAAAGCTTATTTATAAGTTAAATAATAATAAAATACTCTTTTATAATACTAAAGCGAATTACTAATTCTACTTTAGTACTAAAAATAATAACTTAGTATTATTTTAATAACTTCTATAAAATTAATTCTCTAAATAATATTATTATATAATTCTAAGTACTCTTATAAATAATATTATTATTAGT
>JAXISO010000272.1:0-53928 GCA_036785465.1 Colletotrichum agaves | reverse complement strand
CCCCCCCCCACCCTCCTGATAAATTCTCGTATGCTCACAAAATTCGCATAGGTTGGGCTCCTCTAGAGAACCGGGCCGCTTTCGGAAAGTCGGAAAACCATGAAAAGGCAATCGAAGCTTTGAAGCCCGTCATCGCGGGGCCAATGCCGACGAAGTGTCCTCGCTTTGACCTTGACGTGCGCACGTTCGTGCCACCGCCGCCTCAACTCATCAACAGTCCCATTTGTGAGGTTATCACCATTACCCACTGCACCGGGAATCGCGAGGCCATGGCCGAGACGCTGAAGAAGGCTGAGACCCTGCCCGGATGCCACGCTGCTCACTCTGGTATTGGAGCAACTGATACTCCCGACCAAGGAACTGTGTGGATTGGCTTCGTCGGGTGGAAGGATTACGAGTCTAGCAAGGAGGCGGACAAGTCTATTTACACGCCTGACGGTGTTGGCGAGGTTGAGAGGCATCATATCAACTTCAATTTCCCCATCAAGGGATTCTCCGTCACCAACCCCGGTAGATAGATTATTTCACTTTGCTACGGCCCAACATGTAGAATCGAGCTACCTGGTTACGCATAGCTTTTCTTCGCAACCGTAAGCTGAATGTTCATTTTCTCTACAAACGCGAATGCGAGAAGCAGCTGTGAGCATCAGGTATGACGTGACCTCAAGGTAGCTACTACGCGAGTCTGGGCTACTTTGAGTTAGATATGCA
Source organism: Colletotrichum agaves (assembly GCA_036785465.1). Classification (NCBI taxonomy): domain Eukaryota; kingdom Fungi; phylum Ascomycota; class Sordariomycetes; order Glomerellales; family Glomerellaceae; genus Colletotrichum; species Colletotrichum agaves. The sequence goes on along the minus strand of JAXISO010000272.1, from coordinate 53,217 downwards.
TCTTGAGAAGCACCATATCTTCGCGCGCAGTCAACATCGGCACTTCTACCTGCATAGCCATACATTTGTAGCTTCATTCTTGTGTTCTGTGTCGTTACCAAAAATGGAAATCAACAGGATATAGCAGTGAAGCAGGGCGGTTGTGGCTTATGTGGCAGTATGCAGTATGATGAGACTTTCGATCAGCCATCGCGTAGACGAATACATGCGGCAAGAACACTCGATTCAGCAAGGTTCGACCAGGTCTTGAAACTATAAGTATCAGAAAAGATAGGATAGCGCTCTGTCACTCAAACTACATAACTTCATTTGCACGTTTGCAGTGGGAGAGTCTAGGAAACATGACATATGACTGTACCACATCTGTAATTGTCGCAAAACGCCAATCAACATCAACTCTGGTTAACGAGAGGACCCTAGGGCTCCGCAACAACTGTGAAGGTATATCCGCCCTCGGCGGCAGGCTTGATATCCGAAAAGCAATAGCGAGGACTTCTCATGCTGCAAAACGGGGGTTAGCATCTAGACCTCTGCCATAGACGATGATAACCGATACATACCCCCAAAGCCAGTTTTCCATGCACATGGGCTTTTGCAGTTCCTGGCCAGCAGGGACGCATGATACTTGTGTGACGTATCGGCAAATCGGCGTGCAGCGGTCTCTGATGCTTCGTTGATCGCGGCTACCTAACAGCCCCGTCAAGTCCCTTTTGGACGTTGCTGTGGGAGAGTAGAACAACGAGGTTCTCTACAAAACATTCCTTGATTTCCTTGCGCATACCCACAATGCCGTTCACAATCCACACAACTGCGACGGTCGCGCGATGCAGCTCCCGCATCTCCTTAGACATCATGATCTCTTTGGGCAGGAGGCTAGTAGTACCTTTCGCGAACTCGGGGTTGACAGCAACTTGCTTGATGCAGGGAGATGCATCACGGTAGCCATAATACTCCTCCAGAGCTGGTACGCGGATGGCATAACGGTTCAGGGCCTCTCGACGATAGCCGTCGAGAGTGGCGACGGCATCCCTGACGATGCGAAAGCGGTATGGCCCATAGGCAGTTATCAGGGTAGGATCGGCAAACAGCATCGCCGCACTCTTGAAACGAAATGACAGCATCATGGTCGCGGTACTGAACCGGAGCGGTCTCGGCGGTAGTGAGAACACCTAGGCTTCGCTCGACGAAGTAGCGGCAGTCGGCTAGCATGATATGCAACGCCGCAAAGTCGAACTTGTAAGGAAGGGCGTACTGTTCAGGCATGCCGTGGATATAAACATGGAAGCTTAGAACGAGGGGAGAGCCTCGATCCTTTCGTCGCGGAGCACCCGGGTTCGTCGGTGGTATTTGAAAAGCCATCCACAGGCTGCAAGCCTCGCGTGGAAATTTCCCCACCATATCTACCAAATAGTTTCAAACTCTCATTAAGAAGTATATTGTTTTCCAGATGCGGACACTGCCCAAGTGGGTGTAGATAGACCTACTCAGCCATTCATCCACGCGAGCCTACGAGGTGAATTCAATTGAACAGAGACGAAATCCGTCACACAGAGCATAAAATCGGAAAGCTCAAGAGAAAAGATGAGGGGTGCGCCGTCTAATGCAAACTCGTAAGCAGGCGGCAGAGGGAGTACATCCAGGCGACCAAAACGTCAACGAATAGTGCGCTCTGTTCCCGTACGGATGAGGTCCCGTGAACGACGGCCTGTTTTCGCAGGTCAACAGCATAGGAAGTTCCGTTCACGGTCGCACCCTATTTACTAAATGCACGCAGTTGATGCCCGCGCCTCAGGGAATGAAGCCTTTCGCTGTCGCCTCCGAAAAGGTGTCTGATGTCAAGGCGCACGTCGATGCTGTCCAGCCCTGGATTTGGTAAATGGCCTAATCGTTGGTGGTGCAGGCATGAGATGTTGACGACGCGCCTAGAACGGAACACTTCAAAGCCCAGTCAATTTCGGCAATCTGACCCTCGAAGTCCGCTCATTATGGCCCACGCTCCAGCTACACCAATTGTTGTTGTTGTTGTATTATTTAACGCCCTTGTTCACCTCTAAGAGGCATAAGGCGTCTACGCCGGCAGGCTGCTAAAGATACGCATCTACGTACAATGATAAAAAGCAAATACATAAGTCTCTCACGAGGAAATCATTCCCGAGGAAGACTTCGAGAAGATGGCAAAGAAACCCAACAACAGCAGATGGCTCTACAACGATGCCGTGTTTGGTTCCGGTAAGGTCCGCGAGTCTCTACCTTAATTGACGACGTCAAGCGAGAGATGACGGAAGGTTCCTGGCAGCAAGTGGGCTACCCTGGACGAGAACCTTGGATGACGCACTGGCTACCCAACTGTCCAGTCATCATGGTTGCCGCAAGTCCCGGACTGGAGGGTTTCGCTGTCTGGGATCAATACTCCCGCGCTAAGGAATCATTTGTCGAGGCCGGTATCGGTCACATCAGCCACTACGTGGCATACTTCCGAACCATGCGTAAGCCTTCGGGCACCCAGAGTTTCTAGCGAGGTATTGACGGGTAAAAACAGGCAATGTTTGCATCATCCGCTATGATCGCAAAGACAAGGATATGCGTGGTCGTGCCGGGTGGCTGGCTCGTGCTCTCTTGAAGGAATGGAAGGAGAACGGCTGGAGCGTCTTTAGAACTCATGTGGGACTTATGAACCAGGTAATGGACGCTTATGGCTTCAACAACGGCGGACTCTGGAAGACGCATGAGCAGATGCACGATCAACTCGTCCCCAACGGATATTGGCTACAGGAAGAGGTGGCGTCTGGCCAAGCTCGTACAACAAGGACGAGGGGTAATGGTCAAGAAGTATATTGGTCAGAGGAACAGAAGGCTCGAGACTGCAGGGTAGCTCTCATTTCAGAGCGTTTCATGTTGGAAGTGCCCAGAACAAAGCAGAAGATTGAAGTTTACATTGTAATCGATAGACACATATATTTCCCACGACGCAGCTCGTCACGTGTTGGAAGTGTGGCGGTTCCTTCTAGGGACACAATTCATTGTACAACTCATCCCGAAATAAAAGCGCGGAGCTCATCCAGTAGCCAGGTAAGGGATAATGTTGCGTCTTCTGCTTTCATGTTTGGCTATTTCATAGAAGCAAATTACTGGAAACGGACCAGATACGCATTGTTCCACGCAGGCAGACAGCCCGTTGACTGACATAGCGGACCACCCAACGCCATCTCCATTCATACCGTCCAACGGCCGGTCATATACTATCTTCTACGCTCGAAGAACGCTTTGATGCCGGTGACGGTAACCCAACCAATGACAACAACGCTAATGGCCAGACGAACTTCCTTGGCGAGCTCGACAGTATTAGGCGCGAACTGAATGGCGTGGAGATGCTTGATAGCGCCCGAGTGAGTTGCTGAAAGTGCGAATTGTTCCATCTAGACATCTTTAGTTATTTTACACTTTTAAACATAATGGGTAGAGCTGCCGCACCTTGAATTGGGGTTGCTGGTTTACTCGCAACTGAGTATGTTGACAGGGAGCTGAGAGAGGGTACAGACGGGGAATTTTCTTTGGTGGAGCTAATTAATGGATTACGTCAATGAATCAGTGCTTACCGTTTGCGGTCGATGCGATCCACAAACCTATGCTAGACCAACTCCTAATGGCCTCCATCTAAACTACTTCTTTTGTGTTCACATCTATATTTGAGGAGACGAAGACTGTCGACGGCACATACTCCTCTTGAACGTAATATGAGCCATGCAAAATAGGGCATTCTTCAAGCTGTGACATGTATCTGGCATGATTTCAGTTTCTCAAGTCTAGGTGACCACTGACGTGTCTGGATGCTGATTTCGTCTACTCTATTTATGTCATTTTCCAAGTCCGGTCAATAGATCTTAAAGATCTGGCTCGATCTGTAATCTCTCAAGATCATGGCTAATGCCAGATCCCTGGCTTGTCACCAGGTGTTACAGCACATGCTGAACTCTATCTACCTTATAAATCACGTGGGCACTGGGTTCATTAATGGATCCAAGTCGATTCAAGGTAATAGCACATTGGACTTTGAACCGACGGATCTGAACAACGCAGCCCGCTATCCAATTAACTGCTCAGCAACGCCATTTTGTCACGTGCTACTAATGCCACCCAGTAGCTTACTATATGCATGTACATATCAACGGCGTTACTTAGCAGTCGATGGGAGAACGACCGCCGTAACTTTACTATCAATGACGCAGGACCGGAGTCCAAAAATAGTACTAGAGGCGAAATGAAGTTTGAAAAGCATTAACATCATACTGCTATCGAGGCCTTGGCTCTGGGCTTACTTATACGCGACCTACCATGCCACTTAGGGTATTTTCGTAGCGCACTTCAGCGAAACTTGCAACTTACATCTTCAAAGCCACAAGAGACGCGCAGTGCACTGCGGGATAGACCACCCCGAAACATAACATGTCTTGGCCTCAACATTTTGGTGGGTTGATTGGCGCGGTTAATCGACCCAGATTCGAGGACTACAATTATTTCGATGGAGATCATTGTCATGAATGCGCACTTCGGGTAATCTTGACAAACATGCGACAAGACCGGCGGTAGGCATGTTTCCACTTTTGTGGTGACGAGAGGCTGAAAGAAAGCCATCGACTCTGCTGAGCGACCTTGCGTTGGAAAGGAGAATCGGGCCTAAGGACACATAAGCTCCGATGTTAGCTAATACCACCTGCCTTGAAGTCTTATCTCGGCGATGCAAACAATGATATGCAGTCTGGAGAAGTACGATGCCCCAGCGCGACAGCCACGGACACAGGCGGTGAAATCGCATTACGATTGCGGATGAACTCGGGCTGAAATCTATCTTACTTGCGAACCTCTAGCTAAGGCGGTCACCAAGCTCATTCTGCTTGCGCCTTGTAAGCCTCTGCCAATCTTTCAACCGCAGCCTCGACCTGGTGGAATCCTTCCGCGCCACCCCCGCCTAGTACCACCTTTGGTCCGTGTCAGAGAGATGCTAGGCATAGTCATCTGAGCGTGACTTACCTCCTCGTAGCGACAATGGGTTGATTGCAGGTGTTCGTCCGGGGACACGTCTCGTTGCCAAGCAATACCGCCTGCGCTGTCTTCGACTTCGGATGCTCCCGGGTGTGAGAGCTTCACACATAGATGCTGTATCTGGACCTGAGCTGAGTGAGCGTCGATCATTCTAATTATGAGCTTGTTCCGTTACCTTCCTCTCATACTCTACCAACTCCCCAAGATTACGAGGGAAGCCTTGTAGCAAGATGAAACGGCCGTCCGTGTTAGTAGACCGTCTCAAGGCCTCTTCTATAATCTGTACCAAAAGCTGCTTTGGCACATCGAATTTCTCCTTCAAGCAGTATTCCAGAAGCTGCCTATGAGAGAAGGACTCATCTCTGGACTTCCGAGTCAAGATGTCGGATAATAAGAGGGACCGGAAGCGCTCATCCCGAGTCTGCGAATTGCAGAAAGCCCGGCCATGTTCATCGTCGCCTATTCGATATTAGAAAAGCACATCAAAACGTGCGATGGACTCGCCAATGATGAAAATGACAGGGAGTCGGGTTTTCCGATTCTTGAGATGGAGGAGGCGCTCTTGGCTGAGTAAGTCAGCCCAGGCTTTTGCCCTCGGGTCTACCACAAGGTCCAAAAGACCCTGGAATTCCTGTAGGTCTTTCTGGCCAAAGGTCCTCTCTTCGTACTCCTTGGCCTGAACGAGACACTCCAATTTATCCATTTGCTTCATCCATCGGCCTTCTGGCGTCTTGCCCTCGTCGTAATCCTCCCATGCAGCAGTAAGTTCAGCGGCCACCTCCGGGTGACCGGGCTGTAAAAGGCTCTCGATCCATCTGAAGCCTGTGCGTTCCAGCCTTTTCTTCTTGTCTTGAGCTGTTAGCAGAATACACCTGACGACTCTGGTTGTGAGTACCCTTTTCGAAATTGGCGAACTTCGGAATGTCTCCAGCGTAGGTCTCCGCTAGGTCGTGCACCAAACCGATGAACATGCACTTCTTTCTATCGAGGGGTTCCTGAAGTAAAAGTAAGTCTCGTTGTTGAACGCCGGGGCGACGACGTACATACAGGTGCAAAGAGCCCCAGGAATGCTAGTCGCCAACTGTGGCTCGCAACCGTCTCGCAGTCTGGCACGAATCTCAGCCAACCTGTGCGAGGGAGGTGTTTCAGCTCTTGCAGCTGGTGCAGCAGAGGAAGTGGTGATTTGGCAAAGGCGGTTTGGTTGTCCATAGTGTGCTTGTCAGAGAGAGAAATGAATGCAGGGCCGACTGCGATTGATGCGGGGTAAACGCACCGGGACACGCAACTTGGACAAACCCGTGGACATGTCCTGTCAGCGGCGATCGTCCCCAGTGTAGGTCGATAACGGGGAGTGGCGATTGGGCACCACCTCATAGATGTCGCGGCCGTCCCCAGCGCTGCCGGCTCCAACGTATTTCTGATCACCCAACTGAAGGGGGAAAACGCAGTACGTACTTCAGACCTCGAATCGCAATGGCCAGCGAGCAGACGGACGCTAAGCAGCCGTTGAGTATTATTCATCATTCCTAGGCTCCTCCGGCCCCTGGACGGTCGAGAAAGCGATCCCAAGAAATCAGCTGAGGTTCTCCGGAACCTCACCGGTCTGTCTTTTGCTTTTCTTTTTTTACTTAATAGAGAACCTGAAAACCACTCAGCGCGCCGGGTGGCGATTTCATGGGATTGCCTAAGATAGGCATCTCCTTTCAAGGAGCTCCTCATAGGCCATTCGAAGACATGGTGGACCCATCGCGGATCACAGCCACCGGATGTCAATGATAAGACTATTAGCCCTTCCTCAAAATAATAAACCAAAACGTGTCGCAATGTGCCTCGTTCACGACATTGCAGAAGGTTTGGTTGGAGACCTCACGCCAATGGATGGCGTTCCAATGGAGGAGAAGTCCAGACGGGAATCACTGGTCTTTGAGTATGCCGCCGTCCTTCCCTTGTTTCCCTCGCTTGTGCTTGCGATGTCACCAGAATTTCTCTCGCACATTTAGATTTTACGCAGCCCAAACCTCACATTCCGTGGTCTTGATCATCTTCCTTACTTTCGCAATTTCTCCCAAATCGACATGACCTTCACCCCCATTTACATCTTCGCACTCCACCATTTGCAGCAGCAGCTCAATCTCGTCCAAATCTTGGGCAAACTGGCTCTCGGGATTCTCCCAGCCTCGAATTCGAGCCAGAGCTCCTGCAGTTGTTTCCGTGTTCTCCCAAATTCTCTGTTAAATGTCAGCAGAGTATGCGCGACTGCAAGATACCTATTATGGCCAGCCTGAGAAGGCTCAGGAATAGAGTGATTTGTGATTCGTCAGGCCTTCTGGCGGCTTAGTACACCTCGTACTACCTCAGAGGTACGACAGTTTCTTGAGATTGCGTCGGCGGAAAAAATAAAATACTTCCCGGGCGGCATTATCCGCTCCGGCACGGTCCGATTCCGCTTGGTGGGTGGCTTCGCCGGCAAGAACCGCTGCGTTGGGCATCAACGAACATGCACCATGTTTTGCAACATGCGCTCGCAAAGCAGCCGTCGACATCTCCAAAGATGAGTATAGTATGACCATCATTCTTTTGTCTGATGTTATCATCCTAACGTTCCCTAGGACAGTAGCACCATCCCGCGAGATGAGGAGTGGACGCGCCATGCGGCACACATTACAGTGACGAGCGATATCGAGATCAAGGTCTCCAATGCGATGGGCATTAGAGTCATAGAACAGGGCAAGGAAAGGTGGAAATACTGGCCACCAAACTTTACCCAGAATGAGGGCTCGGCAAAGAAAGGCGATGTCATTGAGCTGTTCTCTGGGACTTTCGGCCTCATGTGTCCAAACTGTGTTTATTGGAATATGTATTTGCTCTTTATCATTGTACGTAGATGCGTATCTTTAGCAGCCTGCCGGCGTAGACGCCTTATGCCTCTTAGAGGTGAATAAGGGCGTTAAATAATACAACAACAACAATATAATCGTGTCGGATGCTAAGGTGGCGGGCGAGTAGGCCCGCCGTGGATGGGCTAGATGTGCTTGCCGATCAGTGGAAGTCCTCCCTCTCTTGCAACTTTCATCTCGATCTCCAAGTCACCCTCGCCATCGACATTCGCACTCAACTGAACAAAACGTAGTAATCATATGGCATCTTCTACCAATCGTACTTCAGCGATGTGAAGATTGCTCGCTATGTCGCCCAGCGCATCCTCAAGACGTTCCCTCGGCATACCGACCTGGAAGAAAATGCTATAGTATAAATCAGAAATGCTTCCAGTCGACATGTTCTCGACGAATCTCAAGACAGATACAAGCCGTTCGTACGTGAGAATTTGAGACCGGGCGTGATTGAAGATGGCCGCCTTCATCTGCTCAATAGTGGGGTTTGAGGTTGGGACTCCGCTCGTCATACTGGTTTCCGAAGCAGTCTTTGACTTCAGCGTTCTCTCAGGTTCAACTCGGTCCGCAATATCCAACCTGCGTTTCTTGTCTGCGTGCTGGTGGGCTGGATGGTCCTCCACGAGCGTGTTGGGTACCTGTAACCGTCCATGGCAGCGTAATTGTGCAATAGCGCTATCAAGTTCTGAATTGTCGTGTTTCCATTCTTCGTGCAACATCTCTGCCAGATAGTCAGTCTTGAATTCCAGAAAGATTACGCAAACATACCCAGAAGGAAGTCCTTCTTCCATGGCGACTTTCCATCGTGCAGATGGCCCAGGAGGAACATACATATCCTCAGATCGTGAGGCTGTCTGTTCAAAAGAGACATGATGTTCTCATGGATATCGGGGTTCTCCAAAATCGCAGCCCGCTCGCTTGCGAGGATATTCCGAGCCAGAATAGCTGTTGCTGTTACGGAAAGACAATTGACGCCATTGATCCCTTCAAAGCGCTGGTTGACAATGGCGCATGCGAAATCTCTCGGGCGGCTGCACCTGGACACCCCTGCATCGCCTGATTCGATGCGCCGCTTAACGCCCAAAGCCGTGGCTCGATGCGCGATTCTTCTGGCCTCCTTCTTTCGTTCCTCTTCGATAGCGCTGTCTAGACTGCGCTGAATATCTGCGATCTTCCTGCGCGTAACCATGATGCCGGGCAGAACAGGTATGATGCAACTAGTTCAACTGTAGAATGAGAGACAGGAGAGCTATGCTGCGGGTGGTGGAAAGCTTCGAAGTTAGAGGTACTCTGCGAACATGAAATAGGAGAATTCGAGCGAGAAAGTGCAAGCACAAGCCATTGTTTCAGTTGCAGGAGAGGGAAATTGCTACTAGTTAGGTTAAAGGGTCAGTAGAGGAACGCTGCGTCTGTTCGAATTCAAGGACGGGAGAGATCCGCTACATGGGAAGAACCCTGCAGCCGGTCAGATTTAAGGATACGAGGGATGCGCTGCAAGTAGTCATATTCAAGGCCAGGGGAGGTATGCTGCACTGGGATAGATTCAAGAATGGGCGAGTTACGCTGCAACTGCGGTCCGAGGGTTGGAGAGGTACATCTCTAAGACGTTTGTATGCCCCTTGTGTTCGCTGATTCTGATGCACCAAGGACTGTCTTTGGTCATTGCTTGGTAATTTGCTCATCTGCTTTGGTTTAAAAGTATTGGTCCGGGCTGGTTGCCTGTTGCCCTGGATGCATGCATCTTCAACTGCTCTCCTTACACATCCAATTGCCAAATGACACGCCTATCGCTCCCAGAGATTCTTGACGGTTGGTTCGCCTTCTTACTGGCGAGTATAGCCAGCTGTCTATGGTTTGCATACTGCAGCCCGGGGGCCAGGCAGAACTCCACCTCGTGGCCTCGGAAGAGGCTGGCGTGGATGTACTGCAAGCTATCTTGGGTGATCCCACCAGCATCTTTCTGGCCAACGCTCACTTTTGCCTCCATCCAAACGTTTTATGACAAAGCTCCCATGCCTTTTTTGCAGGCACTTAGAGCGAGCTGTGTTCTCATAGCTGGCTGCGTCGAGGTAAGACCCCTGCTCCTCATTTCAAAATCTTTGCTGACCATCCTAAGGCTGGACAGCTGCTGTTCACAACTTCGCCGCAGTGTCTTCCTTGCCTGATCCTGATTGGCTAAAATGGTGAGGATCGCGCAGTTAGGACTGTAGCTCACCAGAAATGTAATATTACAGGCTGAGCTGCACCATTTTCCAAGCACAACTGAAGGTGACCACCACCGGCTTCGTATATGTAAATGAAATTGCTCGTCACCACGGATCGAACATCTCTACCTGCGCTGGCCGGGATTTGTAATAAGGTCCGCCAGCAGGTTTTGCGGTGAGCTCTAACAGCCAGGGTTGTCAATTAGTGCATTAGTGTAAAGCGAATCCTTGGCACACATCGTGCGCACCTACCCAGGTTAACAGGGATTTGTGATAGGGCCCGCCAACAATTTGCCTGGGAGCTTTAGCAGGGAACTTTGTATTTCGTCGTCCTCACGTGTTGGCTGAACGTCACACTCACAGGAATCTCACTCGAGGTAGTGGAGGTGTCCGCTGCACCATCACTAGCATCAGACCAACATTCCGCCGGGCTAATCGCACTCGCCAAGGTCTTATCCGACTGCTGCACACCGCAAACATCCACCCAAGGGCGTGTCCAGAGTCTTCGTAACAACACCGCAACATGTCCATGTTGTCTGGTCTTGGCAATGGGTTGTTGCGAACACGGTAAGAACGCCGGAGCGCACATCCTGACATCAGCGATTGCCAGTGTACAAGCAGCGTTTGCCGCCGTGGAAAGTACTCAGTTCTCTCTCCTGCATGCTATCAATAAAGCGACGAACCCTCATGCACCAACAACGTCTGACCTACGTAAGATTCCAGTCGTCCTCCAGGTCGTTCCAGACACACAGACTTCCAGCATGGAATCAAGCGAACGAGCCGCGGCAGAGGCTGCGAAAGCCCAGAAGACCACAATCGAACAATGCACCACAGCGGGGCTCACGCCTCCGCCATACGTCTTGAAAGAGCTCATCGGAAAGGGCGCCTACGGCCGAGTCTACAAAGCCAACGCAGCTGCTTCAGGCCGGGTCGTGGCGGTTAAAATCATCAGCATCGAGGAAGGAGACACGCCAGATCCTCGCGCAGCCGACACCATCAGTGACATCCTCAAGGAGATCGGGGCGGTATCGCATCTCAGCCAGAGCGGTGCCAAGAACATCAATCCAATCATCGACACATTTGTTCTCGGGCACTCCGTGTGGCTGGTCACCGCTTACGCCGCAGCCAGCGTCGCAACGCTCATACGGCCTGCTGGGCGTCTGGCCGAGAAATGGGCAATTCCCATACTAAGAGAGACGGCGGTGGCTATCTATTGGGTCCACATCCAAGGCTTCGTTCACCGTGACATCAAATGCGCCAATATACTGGTCACAGAGGATGGTGGGATCCAGCTCTGTGATTTTGGCGTTGCCGCCGTTCTCGAGAAGGAGTCCGACAAAAGGAGGACTGTCATAGGCACTCTGCACTGGATGTCGCCTGAGCTCTTTGAGGACGAAGTAAGCTATGGAAAGGAGGTTGACATATGGGCATTTGGAGCGATGGCCTACGAACTCGTCACCGGAAAGCCCCCGAACGCCATGAGACACGTCGACCACGAATTCGGTGCCCATCTGAGAAACAACCCACCTCGACTCCAAGGCAACCAATACTCAGCAGACTTGAAGGACTTCATAATGTGCTGTCTGACTGTGGAACCGAGCCTACGACCGACCATTGAGGATATCCAAAGGCACGTCTACATCTTGGACACGGAGAACGCTTTTCCAACGGGATCCTTAGTAGAGCTTCTGGCTGCCTACCGAGATTGGCAGTCCAACGGAGGCACCAGGCAATCTCTGTTTACAACCGCCGGAGCCCGGGGCCTTGCAGATGAGGTCTTTCTCAACTCTGAAGACTGGAACTTTGACATCGGTGAATACCAGACCAAAGAAGCTGAGGCTTTTCACGTTGTTGGCGGTGAACAAGGCATGCGTCATCCAACGAGGAAACGTCGTCCTCCTTTGGAAGCCAGTAGGCTGCCAACGCCCCTCGAAAAGGTCTTTGACCCGAGCACGATTTCTAGATATGACGAGAATTCACGCGCATTCTATCGCGTACCTTACATTGCGCCCGAATCAGATTTACCCTTGCGCAGCCTATCCAATGATCAATCAGTCAGGGAATCATTGATTGACCTTGACGATGTGCTCAATTGGGAAGAATCATCCTACTTGACGGGGATGGAAACAATCAGACCTCGCCCCCGTTCCGGTGGTGATGCAGCAAATCGACTTCACCGCAGGACTCTAGATTGGAGATTCCCATCTGGCCCGGCTTCGGCAAGTCCGAGGATCGAGGAAACCGAATCAACAAGCGTCATTCCATCAAGTAGTCTCAATCAGCGTACGTCTGCCACGAGCCTCATCGACCTTGATGCTAGTATTTTGCCCCATTCTACCTCGCAACTCTTGACTACAGTCCCGCTGAGCCCTTCAGCTAGGTCAAACAGCCGCAATGCTGCTTTCAATCATAATATGAGCGGATCCGTTGGGCCATTGCAACCGCCAGTGGAAAACAGGGAGTCCACAATGCACTTCACAGAGAGCACTCAATGCTGTCTCCTAGAGGCTCTTCCAGGCGGCTCGTCAGATCAAATGTCAACCCCGTCACCTAGAGCAGGAGCTTTTCCGTCTCGAGCTTTTCCCCAGACACCTGAGATGCCCTCGTCGAGCGTAATGCAAGGCTCGGCAAGCCAGGATGAAGTAAAAGACGACCTTCGGCGTTTAGTAGCTAGTTTAAGAGAACATTTCCAAGAGATGAACGACATTTTGGGCCAGATGTAGAGGTCGAAAATTTTGATAGTATCGAGTAAATGCTTTTGCTACATCTCAGGACTTGAACACGAAGACCCGTACTTGGCACCTCCACTGTCGCATGAATGTGTACCAGAGGAGTAGGGAGATCCCCAACGCGAATGAACCTTACCCATAATCATTGACTTGCGGAACATTCATCCCGAAAAGAATTCGAGCGCTCTCTCTGGCACTTTGATATCAAGAGTCGGGCTGCAGAATACCTGTTCGAGGTCCAACCATTATCTTTCTCCCCTGCCTTTTACTTCAAACGCAGCGGATATCTCCTGGTCTCCAAACCCTCTACCCGCAGCAGATGTCTCCCCCTTCCCCGACCGCTCTACACGCAGCGGGTCTCTCCCAATTGGCATCTGAGTTGATCGCAGCGTATGTATGCTGTCGGTGACTTTGGATAATGCAGCTGATGCCTCGTCCCTCTTCGTATGCAACGTCCCCTCTTCCAGTGGTTGATGTATGTTAGGCAAGGGTCAGAATTGGGTATATAAGTTGAAGAGAACTCCATCCTCTCCAATGTAAGATTCTTTCGGCAATCAAAGTCTTCAAGCCCTTCTGGTCTCAACTCATCTCTCCGAGAGAAATCACCAGTACGACTCCCCTTTTCCATCCATCTTGGCTTTCGATAACAATGTCGGCGTAAACATAGACATGTGTACGCAAGTGCAGACTCAGATCTATTGCAGCAGCTGCAAAAACCTGCAGGTAACCAACTTGGATTTCCATGCCTGTGGATGCGGCCAGACCGATTATGTGGCCGATCCTGCCACGAGTAGAGTGGTGAAGGTCTGCAGCAATTGCCGCAAGAAATAGAATGTGAGTTTTCTGTGGCGCCTAGCTAGTATCGTACGCGAGATCTGACTCGAAGTCTTTGGGTGCTCCGCAGGTGTGATGGTCTTTGCATGGGCGGATTGAGGTGCCATCCGAGTTTAGTGAGATTGTTGGACTGTGGCTACCAGTTTCGAGGAATGTTGATAGTATATCGCTCATTTCAAAACATGTCACCCTGTTCTGGGCTCGGCTCATGTGCCCACCACCTGCCGTTTACTCGGGTTGATTTCAGTGATGGTAAAAGCTTTGCCACTAAACTAAAAGAACAATCTACTACGACGGCTGTGTTTCCCGATTTGATGTCGATGTGACGTCCCTTGTGGTTGCAAGCTGATGAGATAGGGTGTATGACGTCTTTTAATCCGGCTTGACCTGCTAAGCTGAGGCAACTGCAATGCTTGAAGGAATCGTCGAGGTCACAACTCCCATGGCCGCTTCCTTGGGCCATCTCAGTCGACAGGGATCATTGATAGAGCACGCAAGGGATTTCGCCGTGGTTACTAACAGATGATCTTCTGGTGTGGGGACGCGTTCGTCCAACCGCATTTAGAAAATGCGGGCGCACCTGGAGTGCGTAGGGGTTCGCGATAAGGCCCGCAAGTTATTTCGTAGCTACGGCTTAACTAACAGTCAGGGATGCCGCTAGCATGGACCCTGCAGGGGTCCAGCAGCGGATGACACCCCACATGTTTGGGTTACAGGGATTCCAGTCGGCGAAGACTGTGGGCCAACGTCCTCCAAACATTGGACAACAAACCATTTTCACCTTCCAGTCCAATGTTCGTCATCAAGTAACTCGGGAGTATTCGTGATGTCCTGCATGAAACGTAGACAGATCCCGAATCCCCATGTTCGTCTTGGGCATCTGGGATCCACAGCTGCAGCAGTCACAGTATGCATGTTCAGACTTGCATCTCGGTGTCCACGTTTGCTTTCACCCCATTGTGAGTAATGCACATCCCCGTGGGTTCTCGCCAACCTTCCAAGTCTACACATCATTCCTGCATGTCAGAATTCGACAAGGCGTAGCTGTCCATCCGCATGTCATGCAAGACGCGTGTCTCGAGAACCCCATAGGCATGAGGAGCGAGGAGATTGCAACACGCACGCCCTACAATTTTAGGCAACGAAGACAGAGCGTCGCGATGAGAACCCCACCCGGACTACGGTTTCCGTAAATGGATGTGAGTTGTCATATCCTCGCCTGTGCCCTCGCCAAAGCACTCGTTCATCGAGAATCAAGGTTGCCAGGTCTAACAACATCCGTGGATATTTGGCGACAAGGCGTCTCGGGTGTCTCGAAAGAACATGGAAGGACCACTTCAGCGCGACACAATATGTCAGGAGGGCGTCGACGACTTACACACCTTCCCCGCCTCGCATCACTGTCGTTTATTGTGGCGGGGATTCGGAAAGATTGCAACTTCCCTCATACTCTATTTCAGCTGGTCCTTCGCGGGAATCTATGTGAAATCCTGCAGTATGTGTTTACACGTTTATGATGAGTACGGGCTCTGGAGTTCCATTGGGGCACTCTTCGCAATCTTCTGGGCGTTCTTTTACGATCCATACTCCGTCTACTCCGTCGTCTCCTTAGTGCCGGACTTGGTAGGAAGCTATTAGCTTCCGATTACGAGTGCGTGCCGCGGAAAACTGTTCCCAAATATATTGCTAATCCATCTGATGTTGCAGTGCCTGGTGGCCCAGGTAAAGACCCCTTTTTCTGCACGCCGTCAGCGTTATTTGTGACGGGATCCATGGTCGAGGAGTGCCTCTCAAGGGCAGGAACAGTTAGAGATGACACTTTTAGTTCTCACGGGCCCTCAAATTTATCTAGGTAACGACTCAGGTTCTCTAATCTTTGGAAGACCGACTCTTCCACCTGTTTGAGGCCTTCCTCCCTTGTCAAGTGCCACAAACTTTGCCACATATCCAGCTGCTTTGGTCAGCGGCCCTTCCCAGTGACTAGACAGAGTTTCTGGTGAGGAACTTGCCAAAGACATGTCCAAAATGACCAGAAGGTTTCTGTCTCTAAAGGGCTTGAGCCGACGATTCCTGCTTGAGATATCCTCAATCACTCGGGTACGAGAAGAAAGCGGTCCAAGGAGTTTGAGTTCTTCGTCATAGAGGCTTTGGATGGGTTTGTCTACCATTCTCGCGGCGTCTTTATCGGAAGCGCCCCAGCGGGTGAGGATTACGCATACCAGCCACCATAAATTGTTTGCGATTTGGCTCGCTTGTTGTGGCTGGACTGAGTCGTGGTTGATTTTCATTGTGGCGCCAGAAAAAATAGACACCTTGGCGAGATGGGTGACGCCGGAAGGTGTGCCGCAGTAAGAAGTTCAAAGTTTACTGAATGGAAGAAACGTTGCCCTATTTAGAGACCTGCATTGGATCTGACTATCTACCTGGGCCTGAGGGCCGTCAGGGTTGGCAATACCCTTGATAGGTGGACGTCTGCGCCTGGCCGTTTATCCTCTCTTCGGATTCCGTCTCTTCTCCGCAAAGCCGACTCTAGATTGCAACAAAGCTTGTCGTTCTGCTTTGCCAGTTGCTTCGCTTGTCTGCTGCCATCTCCCACCTTTACTTTCATCAGCATCCACTGCAGTTCCCCTCGCAAAAATGACCTCGCACGAACAGCAATAGACGTCCGCCACCCCAACGAGTGACTATATACACGAGCTTCTCCTTAGCCTGTTCAGCCCTTTGAAGACATGGAGCTAGACGTCAACTCAGGGTTTCACAGAGACAAGCAAGCATTCCGCTTTCATGGCCAAAAGGAACAGAGCCCATGAATTCCAGATAGCCGTCACTTGCCAAAATACACCGAAGCCAGCCCAAACAAGACGAATACTTACAAGATGTCCTCCTTTCAATGGCATAATCTCAGTCCTACTATTTAGGTCTTTTGAGGAGAGTGGAACTTGGGCATGTTGATGTTGGCATTGTTTCCTATATTTAACAGGGCTTTACGTTACCTCAAGCCACTGTCCGCCGACACTACCTCGCCGCACTTCACGACGAATCAAGCCAACGGTCCCCGATCACGATTCAGAGTATACATATTGACTCGTGACCATAGAAATTAACATAGAAAAATTTAATCGAGTCCATACTGCGATTATAGATACATGGAAACAAAAGGAAACGGGAGGAGGAATGTGCAATGCCTTCCGTGAAGAGTAGATTCAACCAGGACAGCACATTTGAACTGGTGATTGCAGTTGGAGTTTCGACGACAGAGCCAATCACTCTGAGTTCTGATTTCAGAGAGCCAAGTACTATACTGAACATAAGCCCACCTATAAGCTTTCCATATCCTAATAATCCTGTTGTAGTTAACTATTTAATAGTAGGGTTTTTATTAATAGAAGCTAAGGGATAATACTAAATACTGTTGGTCTGCTAGGCGTAGTGTCGTCCATCCCGAAGTCTTGAACGCAACGTTGGGCCCATGGCCGGCTGAAGTAGCTCCCCAAGACTCTCCACAAAACAGTCGCACCTGAGTGAATGTGAGTGAGATCTCCATCTCAGCAACTCTTCGTCATTAAAATGCGAATGACTCCATTCGAGCCAAACATGAGATCTAATAGTAGTATATGAAGAAGGGAAACCGTTGAATGACCCGTGGACGCGACTAACGAAGGAATAAGTCCAAGACCCTAGCGTTCTAATGACGTAAATGCCGTCTCTCCAGCCAGATCCTACTCCTTCATCTTACTTGATCATCTTCTCCTGGCTGTCCATGTACCGCTGCATCTGAGTGTTGAAGTCCCGCTTGAAGGCGCTGACATTGGAAAAGGCCCTCTTGAGGTGGGCCTTTTTCAGCTTGTTGCTCTGTCCACGGTCACTCTCGGCCCGCGCCAGACTGAGAGCGGTGGTGACAATGTTGCGAATCTGCCTTCCGTCGAAGCCCTCTTTATAAACAACCTCTTCGAGCCATTCCTTGATGTCGTCGTATTCATCTACCAGACCCTTGTCGTCCAGCTCGTCCAGGAAGCTAGTGAAGATGGCCTCCATCTGCTTTTCCTTGAGGGTCTCGTACCGAATTGCTATGTGAATTCGAGACGGAATGGCAACATCGAACTCGGCGATTTGGTTGGTCGTTAAGAACATTATCCCTTGGTAATACTCAAGCACGCGTAGGAACACTAAGACCGGAGTCAACTTGCTGTTGCGGAATTTCTATTAGCACATTGCACTCACCCGAAACCAAAGCGTTCTGGTCTGTCGATCGAATAACATTGCCTCGACCGCGGCTCTCGAGGAAGACATCAGCTTCGTCACTACGAATGATCAGCCAAGTTTGCAAGCCAGCCAAAAAAAAAAAAAAAAAAAAGAAGAAGAAGAAAAGAGCACTAACATGAGCAGAATCGCTTGCCACTTGGTTGCCAGATCGAAGACTCTCTGGAGATTGGCTTCGACGTGCTTGGCCTTTGTTCCTACATCAGCGACGCTGATAGAGAACAATGGCTTTCGGGTGGCGATGGCGATTGTCTCGGCTGTGGAGGTTTTACCAACACCCGGGGGGCCTGCGTCCGTTAATATTGTGAGAAATGCGTAAATTTCACTGTAGAAAATAGACGCATGAGTTGCTTCTTACCATACAGAAGGATGACGAGACCCTTCCCCTTGCCTGAGATGATGTCGTTGACCTCAAGTCTATCGTCCTCTTCCTCCACATCATTCTTACGCGTCTCTGTAGACGTATGAGACCGGACCAGATCTAGGAGGAGGGCCTTTGTAGTGTTTTCTTTTGTGATTCGAGAAGAGTTAGCTAAGCCGTGTTCAATTCCGAAGCCAGAGGATCTCACCTTTCTTGCCCCTCTTGATCTTCATGTTGTCGATGTCGTCGGCCAGCTTAAGCCGGGACTCCCAGGCGGTCCCTTGGCTCTCTGCCTTCAGAAATTGAAGCTGTGTCACTTGAAGTTGGGCCCACTGCTTCTGTTGGAGAATATAGCCCAGCACACGAGGTGGGCATATGAGATACTGCTCATCGTCCCAATCTGAGTCGGTTTTCACGAACTTGCGGTTGTCAAACCATGTTCGATACCGCTTCACCATCCCATCATTCTCCTGGCAGTCTGAACAACCGCATCCGGTGCCTCCCGAGCTTGGTTTGAGCCCGCCGTTCCTTCCGTCCGCCCCTCCATACTGAAAGAACGCGTCATAGTCCACCATGACACTGCTTTGGATCTAAGTCACTTGTCAGCAAGATTGTGAACAGCAAAAAAACTAGAAACGCTTACGTTGACAGATTTGGCAGCTGGGCTGGCTGATTCGTTAAGCTGTCTCTGCGGGAAGCCAAACATCCTGGCCAAGTCAGCCATGTGAAATGAACTGGCCGAGCGTAGATCAAAATCATCCATCTGTGGGTATCTCCAGTCAGTTCTGAGTTCGCCCAGTCGGTGTCTAGGAAAGTCCTGCCTCTTGGTCCTGCTTCATGCCTGAAAACCCTTTGGTCTCCAGAATCGAGAGTCCTTGGTAGTCAAAAAGCCTGGAGTCGTTCCTAGCATTGCAGATGTTTCGGAACTTTTGGCCGCGCTTTACGAGCTTCTCTCGAATCTTTTCCTGCTCCTTGCACAAGTCGAAAGGGTAGAACGAGAGGGAGGTGAGCGGCAGGTGTCCGTCGAATGGCTCGAACTCGAGAGTGAACAAAGTACGACTGAAGGAGCCGTCCTTCCAGTCGTAAGACCACGCATCCAACTTCCAAGGAAGCCGCTCGTTCATGGTCTGGTCTCGCCAGGGCCAAAGCAACTGGTTGTCCTTCACGACGAAAACCTGATCCTCTCCCTGGAATGGTTTTCCGTAGACAAGCATGCCGGGTGGGAACACTGTCCACAAGTCCTCGAACTGGATCGTGTTTGGAGTCTGCTTCTTGTAGTTTGGCCGCGTTTTGAAATACTTGTCCAACTTCTCGTCGCCTGAAGAGGTTCGGATGGTGTCGAGCAGGAGCTTCAGATCCTTGCGGGGCTGCATGTTCTCTTCATCCTCCTCAGCCTTTTCAGCCTCAGCAAGTAGGTCATCATACTGATAGACAATGTGGTCGTAAGGCGAAGATAGCGTAACAGGATCCTCGCGGAAAATGTGGTAAGGGAAGTGGCCCAGGTACTTTTTGAGAAGGTTCCATAGGTTCACGCTGACAATGTCGATCTCAGACATGTTCGGTGTCTGATACGGCGAGAATTTGTTTTCGTAAATGTTCTTGCGCAAGATGAATGCGAACTTCTCACGATCGAATTCTTCGTCCTTGGACTTCTCGACCTTTTTCTCCTTTTCGATCGGCTCACCAGTCTCAGGATCTCTTCTGGTGATGACGACTTTCACTCTGGATACGGGCTCCTGTTCGTCTTTCTTTAGCACCATGGTTAATCATCGTCGCCTCCAACAAAACTTCGTTGCGCACTCACCTTTTCTTCTTTCGAGTCATCTCCCGTTCCTCCGTCCGTCTTCTCTTTCTCTGCCACTTCATACAAGTTGAGGGCGGCCTCCGAGAGTGGGGTGGCTTTGTTTCTGAGTTCCAGCTCGAAGAGTCTTTTCTCAAGGGCAGCGATCTTGTCCTCCATCGACTGAGAGAACATCAGCTCAAAAAATTACATATGGAATCAAATTTCGTACCGTGGCCTTAGGGGTCTTCGTTGTGTCCGCCATTTTCGGATACAATTCAATCGGCCCAACCAATCTTTTGAGGAAGAATCAAGTGTCGAACACAGTGGCATACGGAGTTTTGTGAGGGCAGGCTAAGAAAGGCGTTCCATCTTCAAGGGAAAATTAAAATCTTTATAGTGGTAGTATGTGTATCGAGCGAAGGCTCTCGCCCGATGAATCTGAGGAAACCTGCAGGACGTGGCATGGTACCCGAACCCTTATCCCATCGACTGCCCACCAACGCCAGCTTATAAGTAAATACGGAGTAAGCCAGTGCACTTCCTCTGAGGAAATCTTAGCCTAATCAAACAGATATGAAGTGGTAGATCTGGGGTAAAACTGGGTAGCTTTGTGGAGAATCTATTTTTGGCGTTGGTGGGCAGTCAGTCGATGGGATTCGACGGCCTGCTTCATGTTGCAACGGGCGGAATGCAGTAAGCACCGGGGATGGTAAGATCAAGGGTTGAGCCCACCAATACGAAGGCTTGCAATCAGTTGTCTGATGGCTGTTATCCGTTCACATGTCACTTGAACCTTCGTGAGGAGGCGCAGCTGCATATATTGACGCACGCAGTCTTGTCAGTCCTCGAGCTAGCGTGCTGCTTCATGACACTCATTTCCATTTCATGCACCTCCAATACGTTCAGTCCAATGATAGGATGACGGCTTTGCTTCCAGGCCCCGTGGGCAACATAACCATCTCTTGCTCCTCAAGGGGTCGCCTTTGAATATCCTGTTCCGACACAACCTTTCCCCCGCATCAAGGGGTCACGCGGTCAATTCCGTCGCCATGTCTTCGCAAACCTACCTAATCACTCATAACAGGGGAAAACGATTCGACGAGAAGAACTTGTAAGATATTGAATGACCACAAGCTGGTTGAGGCTCATTTAACAAAGTCGAAAAGGGAGAGACTCAAGGATTGCGACTCCAAACAGGGGCAATTCAGGGACAAAATCGTCAATGGACGCAGGTTTGTCACAGAGAAAGCCGCCTTGGATGTCCAAAGTCGCGAAGACTTTGAAAGCTTCTGGAAGACCACCCAAGGGGCCAGAGCCCAATACGATGCGAAACGCGAGAGCGGGATGGGACGGGCGGTCAAGGGCATGACCAACCTGGCGGCATCGGCAAATGACATCTTGCAGAACATCAGCCCCCTCCTGGATCTGGTCAAGGTCTTTGGGGCGCCGCACGGCGGCATGGCTATTGGGACAATTTGTTTCGTGTTTGTGGTAAGATTCCCGGCCGCAGTCTTCGCTTAGGATTTGGCCCGGGACTCAAAAACATCGAGCAGGTAGCTCAAAACCGAGCAAGAATGGACAAGCAGATAACTACCACATTTTCGAACATCAAGGATCGACTTCCAGGAATCGAAGTATATCAGCGTATATATGCCGATGACCATGAGCTCGACAGGGAGCTACAGACCAAGATTGTAGAAGCCTACAACAGCTTTATTGGTTTCTGCATGGATGCGTTCGAGTTCTATACCCGGGGCGATCCCCGTAAGCTCCTTTGAACCACTCATCTGTACGGCAACTGACACTTAAAAACAGGTCGATGGTTCCAATCACTGCAAAACAACACATACCTCGACGAGCGGAGCGCTCTGGTGCAGAAATCAATCGTCGATGTCAGGCTTCTGTGCGAAGACCTCCTCAACAAGAACGTAGACACTGTCAAGAACGAACTTAGGGACGTCAAGGCAATAAACATAGGTCAGTATCCGTCTTTTGGCCTGTAATGGTTTGCGCTGACATTCGGAGTTTTCAGGTCTGGAGGACAAGGTTAGAGGTCAGGGCCTGCTCATCTCCTGAAGGTCTGTCGCTAACTTGATGCAATATCAAGGCCTCGAACGGCAACTATCAGGTTCGTTTGTAAACCAACTCAACATGTCCCCCAACTCTCAGAACAACGAACAAGCTCCCAGCAAAATAGCTAACAATCGTGCCATCTTACTATAGACCTCCAAGGAAACACTGACAAGATCAACCTTGAGAAGATCAGCGAGTTCCTTGGAGTTCTTCCGTTCCCGGACGACAACCGACACTTCAATCTCAGCAGACATCAAGGCAATGTTGCTGCTGAATTTAGTCGGAACAACCACTACTCGGGCGCGAGTGTCGAGGAGAGAATGCTGGCAGTTGAGAACGACTCGGTTTACCAGGACTGGCTCGTCTGTCCCCAGTCACGCGTCCTCGTCATGTCCGGTGCGAACGATAACCGCAGCGCTCGCCACTGCTGGGTATCTCCGGTGGCGCTCAACATGGTTGCCAGATTCAGGAGCGACAAGACCCCGGCAGACTCGAACGTATGCGTGTTCTATCTGCTCGGACTGCGTGACGAAGACGACACCTGGGACCACGTTGTTTCCTTCTTTGCTTACCGACTTCTGGAGTTGAACAAGAGGGCCTTGCGGAACGAGGAGCAATGCCGTCAGCTCTGGGCCGACTTGCAATCCTACGCCGAGCTGAGAGCCGACTCCGCGAAGAGGAAACCAAAGGATGTGGCTGAGAAGCTGGAGCGGATAGCTCTCGGGGCTCTGGGCATGTTTGATGCCGGAAAGACAATCTGGATCGTTCTTGATCGCGTAGATAGGTGCCATGCGATGCCAGGGCAGAGCGGGATGACGAGCCGTAAGGGTGGGCGGTCTTTACTACGAACGATGGTCCACCTGGCGGAGAAATCGTCGGTGACTGTCAAAGTTCTTGCTGTGGTCAACAGGGCTGACTGGCATATCGAGGACCAGGCCGACGAGCTAGATGGGGAGATGGCGGGGAGTCTGGTGGTACGGACGTATCGTCAAAATGGCGAGCGTCTCTTTGGAGATTTGTAGAAAGTGATGGATTCTATCTATCTGTATCGTGTATATCGGTGGTGGGTATCACGGCGTGGCATCCATCCTTTGTTGGATTCCACGCTATGCTAGTACTTATTGTATACATGCCCTGGCGTTAGGCTGTGAATCCTCAAATATCGCTTTGATTCATTATAACAGTCATGCCGATGTATATATAAGTACTTCTCGGCAGATGCCCTAGGGAGTAAATTCATTTCAACTTAACAGCAAGATAGCCGCGAAGTCTCGACAAAGAGACAGACATCTACCACACAATATGGAGCGGGATTACCTACCCGACCGACCACTTCGCCCAGGACCTAATCGTAAGAAAGACGATCCTCGCATCCCCATGGCTTCTCCTCCCCTAATTCGCCGAGATACTGTGTTTTCTAAAGAGAATATGGGACGTTGGAATCTGCTGCGCCAGTGTCCGGTGGCATTCAAATTGACCTGACAGCGACTGGATCGACCGACGGCCCGATTACATTCTGAAAGAGAAAACAGCGACGTCAGGGGGCCGGCGCCAACCAAACACACTTGAAAATAAGAGCATTGGCTGGGACTGTCCCGCTGGTGCGTATGGCCGAAGTTTATCAATGGAGTTATGTCTCATGTTGAAATTAGATGTTCATCCCAACACGAGGTCTCACACACTAAGCCACTAACAGCTTTGGGTGTTTCCTCTCGTCGGCCCTGCGGCCCACCGCGTAAGACATTTGTTACTATCCCTGTTCCATGTATGCGGGCCGTTGAGCCATGATGAATGACTACTCGTCAGCTGGAACTATACCCCTTATAATTGAGAGGCCTACCGATGTACGTGGCCGATATGCAACGGCCGTGTAACTTGCTTTCATCAGACGACGGCATACAATTCGCGGAAAGGCATATCAAAATGGCAATGTTTGGATGCCGAGATGGGGGACATAACAAGTCTATGTTCCATTTCTATGTTCTAACGAGGTATTGTCGGCTTGCTAAAATTTTCAAAATAAAGCAGTCTAGGTTTAAGAAAAATGGGATCCCAAACGCCAGTAATCACATCCATCAATCATGAGATTCTTCATTTTCCAAATATTCAAATCCATCTAGCCCCGTCGTCCGCTCAATAACGACTCGGGTCGCTAGGTTCCCAGTTGTGGCCCAAAAAACGCAACGAATATTAAGACCTGGTCACTGTCGTCGTTACGTTTACTCAACGTACTTGGGGAGGGTAGCCATCACGCCATCCTTGGCAATCAGCTCCATGGCCGTCTTGACCTCGTTGACGAAGCGCTCGTCGCCGCGCAGATCGTCGCCGAAGAGGATCTTGACGGTGAGCAGCGGGCGCGGGTCGGTGCCGCCGGCCCTGGCCAGGGCCTGCAGCTCCTCGCGCATGGGGTCGTCGACCTCGAAGGGCTTGCCCTCGTCGTCGACGCCGTTGAGGTAGGTGAACCAAGCGCCCGCGACGAAGCAGAGGCGCCTGAAGGGGCCCTTCACCCAGATCTGCTCGGCGATGGAGGGCATGATGAACTGGGGGATCTTGCCGGAGGCGCCGAGGGCGACACGGGGAATGCCGTCCATGATGGTGGGGTTGGAGAATCGCTCCATCAGAGTGTTGCAGTACTGGTCGATGTCGACGCCCGGGATCTCGGGTAGCAGGGGCTTGACCTCCTGCTGCATCATCTGCCAGACGAACTTGCGGTAGACGGGGTGCTCCATGACCTCGTGGACGTACTTGAAGCCGGCCAGCTGTCCGGGGTAGGCCATGGCCGAGTGACTGGCGTTGAGCAGACGGAGCTTGTGCTTCTCGAACTGCTCGACCTCGTGAACACCCTCGACGACCTGGACGCCGACCTTTTCGAACGGCGGGCGGCCGTCGCAGAACTTGTCCTCGATGACCCACTGCATGAAGGGCTCGGTGACGACGGGCCACGCGTCCTCGATGCCGAAGTTGTCGGACAGCGACTTGATGTCGTTCTGGGTAGTGCTGGGGGTGATGCGGTCGACCATGGCGTTGGGGAAAGCACCCTCCTCGGCGATCCACTTGGCGATCTCCGGGTTGCGGAGGCGCGCGAAGGACTCCAGCATTTGGCGGGTGATGGATCCGTTCTTCTGCATGTTGTCGCACGACATGACGGTGAAGGGCTTCATGCCCCGGGCGTGACGCCTGGCCATGGCGGCGTAGAGGAAGCCAAAGGTGCTGATGGGGGCGTCCTCGTTGGCCAGGTCGTGCTGGATGTCGGGGTGATCAACCTGCAGCTCGTGCGTGTTCTCGTTGTAGTAGTAGCCACTCTCCGTGATTGTCATGGACACGATGTGAGTGTCGGGGTGAGCCATCTTGGCGATGACGGCCTCACGGTCGTCGGGCGCGAAGAGGAATGAATTGATGCTGCCGACAACGTTGGCGAAGCTGCCCTTCGCCGACCGCTCGATGACGGTGTAGAGATGGTCCTGAGCCGCCAGGACATCACGCATGGCGGCATCGTTGGGTCGCAGACCGACGCCGCAGATGGCCCAGTCGCGCTGGCCGTGCTTCTGCATCAACTGGTCGAGGTAAACGGCCAAGTGAGCTCTGTGGAAGCCGCCGACGCCGACGTGGACGATGCCCTCCTTCATGCCATTGCGGTCATAGCTCGGGGTCTTCACCTTCAGCTCCCCCTGTTGCGAAGAGATCAGAGACAAGTTCTTGCTGCTGAGCTTGAGGGATCCTGTGCTGTGAGGCATTCTGATAGAAAATGAAGAAATTAAGCGGTGAATTCGTTAAAGGGGGGTATCAGGAGCGGCTGTGTGAGTTGAATGATCAAGAACAGCTCTCACCGCTGCTTACCCCTGAGGCGCCCTGGTTTTGAAGATACGCCGGAAGAAGTTCGGCCGCAAGGATTTCGAAGCACGTTCCAAGTTCTTGAGAAAACTCAAGTCTTGAAAGGTCCACAATTGAAGCAAGTTTCTCCATTGTTTGTGTCGGTGGATGAGGTGGCGCTGTGGCGGTTGGAATAAACTGGGGCACCGGGTGGCGGTTTAGGTAGATCTTACAGAGAGAGCAAGAAGTAAAAAAAGGGAAGAAAGAAGTAGAAAAAGAGGCCCCTCAACCCTGACTGACGTATGCATGACACTCATTACCGACCGAGAGTGTATAATCTTCTTCCGAACAACCAGTTTCTTCTCACGTGGTTGATCGTTGCACTAGTTTAGATATCTTAACTTTAGGTTGCCATTAATTAGAGCCCAGGGCACTTTCGGATTGGCTGGAGCTCTTGGAAAACCCCCAATTGTCTCAACCGTGCTCTTGGTTGCGCCAGGTAGGTTGTCTTCAAACCTTCTCATCAGGGTTGACTGCACGGACCCTAGGACTCTTCGAAGAGGTTCAGTTCGACATCACAACCTTTGTGCCGCCGTGACGCTTGAACAACTGATGCGGTCACAGTACTTCAATTATCGACATCGAAGGGTTCCAGAACAACCATCATGCTACTCATAGAGTAAACATTCAACATGTCCTCAATTCAATCCGTCACTTTAGCTAGCCCTGACTCTCTTTCTCCATCCCACCGCGTCCTCGGCCACCGATTGCACCTCCTCTTGCTCGGTCATTTCCTTCGACGATTCAGAAAAGGTCTCCGTAGCATCTTGCGGACGCAGCTGCTAAGTCTCTGGCTGCTTGGTCCAATGATTCTCGATGAGTTCCATTGGCAAGGGGCCATCAGACTTCGTCGTGTTCCACAGCTCCAGCTCGGACCTATTAGTGTTTCTGAAGATCGCGATAGCGTGCTTGCCTTCCACTTCGGAAACCCCTTGGCGAAGCAGTGAGATCAATCGCGCCAAGTCCTTGAGCCTCTCCTGGTTCTCCTGCTCCCAAGACTGAAAGAAGGGCTCCTGATCTGTGTGACTAACGGCCGAGAACTCTCCCTTGTTATGCATTCCGATGGCTAGGTGTGGTGTTCTCCCGAACCACTGTTGATCCCTCGCCCATTCTGCTTTCATTCTAGGCCGAGCCTTCATCTCAATCAGATCCGAGGGTGCAGTACCTTTTCCGCCTATCTTGATAGCCGTATTCTTGCCCTTCTGGCGATTCTTGACAACAGGAGGCTTGCCCGAGACGTGGTGTTGCGTGTGTTCCGGGCTGATCATGACATTGCCATCTGCGATAACTCTAGATCCGCGGTTCGCGCTGACATAAATCTCGTCAACCCTTGCAACCTCTTCGTGCAGGGCCGAAGGCTGAATCGAGGCAGCTTTGGTGGGATCACTCTTCAGTTTGGGAACAGCTTCTGGGATGGAACCGTCTTGGTCGGCAAGTCGGGAGGAATCCGAATCATCGAGCTGTTTCGATGCGTCGTCTGGGCCGGGTCGAGCGAGCTGGATGCTGCCGCAATCCCCAGACAAGGACAATTTGTCTTTGCTTGGCGCGTCGCCGTGGAAGTAATTCTCGTAAAATGTCTTCTGATTGGGCTCATTGGGACCTGTAGGCCCGAAGTGGTCATGGTCTGCTTGTGCGGTCGTCTCGTCGCCTGCGGTTGAGGTAGGTGTTGACGCATGAGCGGCATCAACTTCGTGGCGAACAACGAACACAAGACCTCCGAATCGGTATCGGATCGCACGGTGATGCGACTCGCTGCCTTGCATTTCTGAACCATATGTTGAGAATGCTTCCTCGAAGGCATGTCCCCAGTAAGGATTAGCATCCGACGAACCCAGCTCGTATTGGTTCTGTTTCTCTCGCCGAGTGACGAATAGTGTATTCTTCACCAAGTCCAATCTGATGGCAAAATTCTTCCTGTAGTTTCCTTTTACAAACTCGAAAAGATTCAGGAGGCTGTTTCGGTTGACAACCAGATCGACATCGTCAAGGCGCATAGCCGGTGAAACCACAGACAGGGCTCTGAACATAGGCTCGAAAGGCATCTGCGCGTTCTTGAAGGCATTCATATCGACGTAGTACAAGCCTTTATCCGCTTCGATCTTGAGCGGCAAGTCGGGAGCTGTGAAGATTGGAGCACCACCTGACGCGGTCAGCTCACGACAAAAGTCATCCGAGATGCCACATGCGAATACTCACCGGGGACCAAGATGGTGGGGTTCTTTTCGTTTAACCAGTTGTACGAGCACAAAATATCGAATCCCTCGCTGGAGGAGATGGGTAGATCGGCATCCGACTTGTCAGATTCGAGCGACCCAAGGGAAATCGTGCAAATTAGAGTAGAGGTTTGTGCGTACAGCCAGTGCAGTCTTCTGGAGATCGCGGCTCTCCGAGATCTGGCTACGCTCTGCAGCGAGTTGGTATTGATGTCTTTGCTGTCGTTTTCTTGAGGGGCGGTTTCGCCAGTGCGAGAGTCTTCCAAGGCCAAGGTGTTGGCAAGATCGTGCTGCATTTTCAGACGCTTCGGACGATTGGTGTCTGCATCATCGATGACATGCGTCGTGGCATCAGCACCCTGACGACGCCGTTTGCGCTTCCTGGACTCAGACATTGGGGGCGGGTCCGGCATGTTGGCCGTGATGCATCCGTTCTGGGAGATGAGGAAGAATTGTGAGACTGCTCATGGGTAAAAGAAAGAAGAAGAAGAAGAAGAAAACGGTGAAGGAAGGAGGTACGCCGCACTTGCCAACGGTAAGCGCTGTCCTTCTGCTTTGGTTGCGAGATGCAGAAAGTTTGGTCCGAATTCTCGAGCGGGATTTCGGAGTACCTTAAACAAGAATGATAGCAAAAATAAAGAAAAGAAAAAGTGACAGAATAATAAGACCAGTGGGAGGCAGGTTCATCCTCCCTCGAGCGATCTGTTTTAATATCAGATCAAAACAATTCAAGCATATAAAAAAGCTCGTTGAGTGCAAAAGTTCAGACTCGGACAGCCGAGGGCTCTAGAGATCCTGTGGAACCAAATCTTAGGTTTCTACCCGTTGAGCTTCACGCCGCTGGGCTAGCGCGGCTACTTGTTGAGAAATTGAGCAACAGTCTGGCTCACAAGGCAGTCTGGTCTGCTGGTGCCTGGGGCTTCCAATACTGCCATTGTCGTGCGTGGAAGGGTTCCACCCACCGCATGAGATCAAAGGATCAGTCCATGCTTTCGTCCTTATCCAGCAACCCAGGGGGAATCTATAGTAATAGTTAACATATCTGTCCCACTGATCTCTTCTGCATAATAGGCGCGTATCTTGGAAAAAGAAAACCGAGAATATTATTACGCTAAACTCCATGCATCCCGTGAAATGATACAGAGACTACGAAAAAGAACACAGCGTGGACAGAATGGAATCTATTCAACCGCACAATGCCAGACCAACGTCCCAACATCTATTATCTCTAATAATTGTACCGGAAACAATCTTGTCTACTAGACATGCTTATCCACAATAATCTCCCTGATTCTGAGTCTCCTGACCACTGCGACTGTCTTTCATCGAGCTCCTCTCCGCCTCTCCGGTGACAGCCTGTGCACTTGGACCGTCCATCTTCTGCGAATCGTATCAATGGGCCAACGGCTTATCTTCAATCCGAGACTTCCAGAACTCTGAGGGAAGCTCGGTTGAGGCAATATCGACGGCCTTGCCAGGACGTACTGTCCACAGAGCCAGGACATGTTTGCTCCTTTCCGCAGTTTACAAACTAACAAGTACCAACTAATCAAGAGAACACAATAGGACGACACACAAAAGCGGCGTGGAAAAATGATGAAAAAGTTCGGTATCGAACCCGTGATATTTCGATCCTATGAAACTCTGCAGAGCGGGTCAGTGACGTCCGCGGTGTAGAGGTACACCCTGACAAAAGGCTCAAGAGCCTCGATCGTGGTCTTCGTTGACTCGAGAGACGCCCTCTTTCTGCCAAAAGCCCAAGAGTTGCAATTCCAGACTTTGCCAGCGACTCAGCGATGGAGGCGCCGATGCCTGCACCCCCAACCGGAAATGAAGGCATGTTTGCCTTTGGTCGAGGCGGTTGGCTTGGTAAAATGGCCGTGTACGGCTTTTGATGGTAAGTTTTTGTGGGAAAAAATTCCCAAGAAACACACAACCGATTTTTAAGAAGGTGCTCTGTTTTACAGGACAAACAGCGCGATTGGCGCTAGACCAGCCCCCGCCCCTAAATTCCGCGACTACAATTGGCTAATGGGCGAGGTGATGCCTTCCTCTAGCCATCTCTTGTCTCTTGCCAGTTTGAGATAGTATTGTGAGGGCAGGAGCACATAAGTAACGGCTGCTTTGCTTGGAGAGTTTCGCTGAGCCTGATCAGCGTCCAAGGTGGTTCGTACTAATGGATGTGAAGGTTTCTTGAAAGACCCTTAGATGGCTGGAATAAAAAATGGACCACACAGTCTCTCAGTAGAGAACGATGGATGCTGCGATAACGGGGACAAACGGCCTCCGACTGAAGTTCGTCCGACTCCACGCCTGTGAAGCGCCAAGCGCCGTTGTGGCCTTCGTTCCGCCGATCAAACGTGCAACGGCCGCTTACGCAACCCCGCAAGCTGGCCCCCCTGAGTGCTGATAAGTCAATGTGGTATTCTTAGTGGGGCCTCCATAGGCGGATACGACTCAGCTCAGGGGTTCAAGTCAGGTCCATCTACATCACCAGGCCAAGAGGATGAACGAGTCTCTGAATTCGTCGGATCAAGCTCTCAAAAGCATCTGCTTCGACCTCGCCCCGGAATCCCCCCCGCATCCTCAATTCCTGCCCCTGTTGATCAGTCACCGGGGACGGCAAGATACCAAGATCAACGCTAGAGAGACATGCATAACCACGACGCGCACCATACAATTGTATTCCGGCAGGGACACAAACATCTGCGATGAACAATGTCCACGATAGCCTTTCGTCGGCAGCTTCTAGCTCGGGATCACCCCGACGGTGGAGATAATGCGCCGTAAAAGCGGCCCTGGAGCCACATGGTTTTAGCGTTCGGTTAGGATACGCTATCCGGGTTGCGAGGCGCCATCGACCACAACCTAACGGCCCGTCCTCATTAAAACGCGATTCAAGATCAGCAACGCGTCCAGTCATGAAAGGGGTACCAACCCGCATCTCCGGAATGAGGCTCTCGGCACAAAAGGGAGATCTGCCCAACCCCGCGACCCACGAAGAGGTAAAAGACCTATTCACCTCACGTTGCAGAAAACGACTTCGTTCTTCTTCCACGGTGGATTATCGGCAGAGAGGCCGCCTCTTAGGAAAACCCCAACCAGATGGGCATCGTCAGGGGCAGATGTTACTCGAACCGGCGCTTCGGCCGGCACACCAACGCTGTCGCCGTCGCCCTCTTTTTTGTCCTACTATGGACCTTTCGCGAGCAGCTCCGCCTGGACCGTGTCGGACTCGATTCGAGTCCCGTTCCTTGGATCACCCGTCCGCCGCAGGACATTTTCGACTTCGAACCGCTCGACTCCAAAGCCATCCGATCCGTCTGCGACGCTACGGAATGGGACACGGAAAGGAAGATGCAAGTGGTCTTCACCTGCGACAATAACATCGGCGGCATCGGCGACATCCGCAACTCGATCCTCAACTGCGTGAGGTACGCAATGCTGGCGGGTGGATCCCTCGTCTTGCCGCGAATTTTCGTGCGCAACAAGTCCGTCGGCGGCACGGGCAAGAGACAAAACCTGGAATACATGTTCGACAGGGATCACTTCGTTGAGTCGCTGCAGCTCTCGTGCCCCCAGCTCCGCCTCTTCAACGACACAGACGAGGTCTACGAAAAGCTAGGGCCCCCACGAACCTGGTCCCTCGGCCTCTTCCCGGAATCCCTCGTCGAAGAGGAGAAAATCCCGAGCACGGGGATCGAGCATCCCGAAAAGTGGAAATCCCTGCTGTACGAATGGCTCGACACCATCGATGGGAACATCGACACCGCACCCATCGGCCGACCCACTGATGGCCCGATGCTGGTAGAATTGGGCAGGTCGTACCTCACATATCCGATAAACACAGACGGCGAAGTCTTTGCAACGACTTTCGGAAACCTCCTCAAATTCCGGGCCGACGTGCGACAGCTAGCAACGACGACAATCCTGAGCATCGACCGCCATTTCTTCGGCGCGCACCTCCACACAGAGAAGGACGCCCTGGACGACTGGAAACCCTCGGATCCAATGAGGGAATGGGCTGAATACCCGAAGCAAGCGGACGCGTATTTCCACCAAGCCGGCAGATGGGGTCTCTCGTTGATGTACATCGCGTCTGGGAATGAGACGCAGACGGCCATGATGGCCGAGGACGCGGGAGCGCGCGGGGTGAAATGTCTGACGAAGCACGATTTGTTGGTCGGTGAGAATCGGAAGAAGCTCGACGCACTGGATTGGGATCATCAAACCATGATCGATTTCCTGGTCATGCTTGGCGCGGCGCAGTTCGGAGGCGTCGGTCATTCGAGCTTTGCGTGGAACGTGGCGCTGAAGAGGCACATTTTCTCGGTGGAAAAGGAGAATTTTCTCGAGGGACCGCAGATGTTCAGCGATGAGTTGAGCCAGGTGTACGGGACGCCGAAAAGGTATCAGGAGTATTCCTCCTGTTTGTGGCCCTGAGGATTGGGTTCAAAGCAGAGCACGTTTCATTGCGCCGGCACCCTTCAATTAGATTCATTCAAGTTATTCACGACTCTATTTCCAAGCACTTTGGTCCCTCGTATACCACTGTATTCCCGAACGAACTTGGTCCCCCGAACCAGAGGCCGCGGAAAATGCTTCTTGAACGTTTCCTGATCTGAGGGGGGGCAGGCTCGGTTCATTCTCACGGCCTTGGGTTTCGGCTGGACGTCCGCTAGAGCTGGCTCCTCCTATTCTGGATGTTGGACGGACTCTCCGACTTCAACATGGAGGTCATCAGGAACATGTCCTTCCGATGGAGTATTCTGGTCACCATTTGCCAGGCTTGAACGCGGTCAACGGTGTGCTGGTCCCGCATTGAGCTGCGGCGCTCCGGTGGTCTGCGCCGGACGGAGCGAGGACATGGCCGACGTTAGCTCCCGGGTGGCGCGGAGCGGGGGCCGGGATCGACCTTGGCACGGATACCTACCTTACGCCCAGCGAGAAGGCCCTCAGGGTATGCGGTTAACAGAGTTATTAGATAAGACCAATTTCCGCGAGGCGGCGGACACGATTCGCAATGATTTCAAGATGCACCGTCGCTGGTGCGAGAGCCTAGTTGAACCATTTTCGTGGTTAGTCGGATATCGTGACTCGGGGGCGGTGCGTCTTCGATTTTGTTTGTGGATCTGACAGCCCTTTCGCATCGTGGATCTTGATGGGTTGGCATTCGGAAATAATGAAATTTATGTGGCATTACCCAGTGAGGTATCTCTCTCTATCGACAAAAAACAAAACTAATTCTATGCTCCGAAATCACAGGCCTGCCATGTGTAAATGCGCCGATGCCAATTATCAACCATGTGCTACTATGTACCCTGAGAACTTTCAAGCGCTCTAAAAGCTCTTGACCTTCTGCATGCTGCCCTCCTCGACCAGGGCGCGGTGGAGGTCGAAAGAGTTGAAGAGCAGGTGCGGTTCGTGACCCATTCCCTTACGCAAGCACTCGAATTCGGCCTTGTCGAAGTAGCTCTGGAGGATGGGCTGGTAAATAGGGTGGGCGCACTTCTTGATGATGAGGCGCGCGCGCTCGCGAGGGCTCAGGCCGCGGACGTCGGCCAGACCGTTCTCGGTGACGATCACGTCGAGGTCGTGTTCCGTCTGGTCAATGTGCGTGCACATGGGGACGATGCAGGAGACACCGTGAGGGTCAGACTTGGACGGACGAGTGGATGGGGTGTGCATGACTGAGTACTTGGCGTTGCGGAGGAAGTCGGCGCTGCCACCGAGACCGTTGAGCATGCGGGAGCCCATGACGCAGGTGCTGTTGGCGTGGGCGTAGATGTCGACCTCGACAGGGGTGTTCATGCCGATGACGCCAAGACGGCGGATGATCTCAGGGGAGTTGGAGACTTGTTGGCTGCGGAGAAGCAGCTTGTCGTGGTAGGACTCCCAGTTGTCGTAGAAACGCTTGAAGCCGTCAGGGGAGAAACGGACGGAGGTGGCGGTCGCGAAGTCAAGGTGACCGGAGTCGAAGAGGTCGAGGAAAGTGTCTTGAATGACCTCGGTCCAGACCTTCAGGTTCCAGAAGTTAGAGTCCTTGAGGCCACCAATGACGGCGTTGGCAATGTTGCCAATGCCGGACTGCAGGGGAAGGAGGTTCTTGGGAAGACGGCCATGCTTAACCTCGTGCTCGAAGAATTCGATGAGATGCTTGGCAATCGCCTGCGACTTGGCGTCCTCGGGGGAGTTGGGGGCGGTCTGGTCCTGGTAGTCGGACTCGATTATGCCGACCACCTTCTCGGGGTCGATGGGGATGGAGGTAGTACCGATGCGGTCCTCGACGCCCATGATGAGGTAGGGCTTGCGGCGCGGGGGGAGGTCGGTCATGGTAATGTCGTGTAGACCCTCGAAGCTTGGCAGAGAAGTGTTGACCTCGATGATGATCTTATCGGCAAGCTGGACAAGCTCTGGGGTCGCACCGACGGAGGCGCCGGGGACAATGCTTCCGTCCTCCTTGATATCAGTGGCCTCGACGATGGCGACGTCGATACCCTTGTTGGGGCGGTCCTTGGTGTAGAAGCCGTAGACTAGATCGACGGGGAACTGCGACAAGTGCTTGTCGAAGAAGTGAATCCTTCCCTCGTTGATACCCTTGGAGATAGCCTTGCCGACCTGGTGAGGACTACGGCGTTCAATCATGTCGAGGCCGGCCCAGCGGTTCTCCGTCTCGGCACCTGATGAGGCCCCGACAAACAAACTGTACCTCAGCTGACCCTGTAGACTGTTCTGCTCGACGTGGTCGGCGAGGAAGGTAGGCATCTTCTTGGGGTAGCCAACGCCGGTGAAACCAGACCAGCCGATGTAGGCGCCGTTAGGGAAGTGCTGGAGCATATCCTGGGGCTTGGTGAGCTTGTTGAGCATCGACGGGCGGCGGACGCGGGCCCTCAGGGCGGCCGAAGCAACGGGTGACGCCATCTTGATGCGAGTGAACCAGTTGTCGAGGCGGAGAAAGACGTAGAGAAATCGCGGAGAGGACACAGAGAGTGGAGAGGTTCACGAAGGGTCGACGCCCGGGCAAAGGAGAGGAGGAAGATTGATGGAGAGACAGACGGACGACGGTCGAGGAAAAGAAGACACAATGGGGACTCTGGGGAGCGGAGTGGGTGTCGGGGAGGTTTTATATCCGAGCTAAGGTTTTTTATTCCCTTGGGAGCAACGAGAATAAGGTACGCTGACACACGTCGCGGTCAATGAGAGAAGTGGAAGATCAGGTCACTCCTTGAGCCCCTCGGTGGGGAATGACGCAGCCAGCGGCTAGGGAAGCTATAACTTCTGACAGAGATAGCTCCTTCTTTGGCATAGCGTCGATTATGTAACTCGGCCAATAGGGCGTTTTGAGCTGGCCTGGCGGTTCGGTAACCGTCGGTAAACCGTAACGCCCCTGAGAAAGACAGCCGCATGGCCGCTAGAGCGGGAGGGACACAACCTTACGGCGGGAAAACGACGCCACCTGTCCCTGGCTGCCGAATGCTAGTAGGGCTTGGTAGCAGCCATCTTTCCAGGCACCACATCGCACCGCACCAGTGGAACAAGTTGCTTGGTGTGAGCCGTCATGAGAGCAATTGGCCAATCAGCGATGCGGAATGCCGCTTTATTCCAAGCCATTGTTTGTGGTTTTTATGAACTTTGATTGTTTGTGAAATCAGCAGTAGGGCTCATTTCAATGTCCATACAATGGAGCACGCCGTCTTATCTCTAGCATGCCTACTTACCTTGGCCTCAACATACCCGAGCTCCATTGAACAACCAACCTTAGGTGCAGAAAAGAAATGGGGCCCTGCGAAACTTCCGTAGATGCGAGCGTTTCCTTCGGCACAGCTCGGCCGGAGGAATCTCGGCTTCAGAGATGCTGCGGACCCATTTATTCCCAGCCGGCGTGGTCCGCCCGCCACCCAACAACCCCCACATTTGAAGGAAAGAGACACACCCGACACACCTGCCATTTCGGTTCTGGGAATAGCTTCAGCTTTTGAATTAAATTTTCTCGTTTTGACCGCATCGCCTCTACACGAAGTGAACTCCCCTTCACTCAGGAATTTTCGCCTCTTCCGCCGACACGCCCGCCTTCCACCTATATGATGCAGCGACGTGCTCGTCCAATGGCCCCGACTGACCCTTCTTGCGGTAAAAGTTCTCTCTGTACGTGCCACCCGGGACAGCATAGTCGTCCCAGAACAGTCCACGACGGCGCAACTCTGGAATAAGCAGATCGATTATGTCCTTGAAGGATTGAGGGAAGAGGGCGTACGCCTGCAATCACTGTCAGCTTGCCTTCTCGCACATTTCAGCAGGCCAAACTCACGAAGTTGAAGCCGTCAACGTCGGCCTCCTCGATCCACGTCTCCAGCCCATCCGCAACCTGCGCCGCTGTGCCCACAAAGATCGGACCGTTGCCGCCGATGCTGACGTGCTCCGCGATGGTGTGCTTCGTCCACTTGGCCGTCCCCGGCGAAAACCTCGCGTAGCCCTCGACGGTCGAGCGGACAGCGTTGCTCTCGACTTCGCGGAGCTCCTCCTCGTCGCCGTACTTGCTCAGGTCCATGCCGGTCCAGCCACCGAACAACGCCAGCGCTCCCTCGTGCGAGGCGAACTGCCTGTACTCCGCCAGCTTCGCCTGCGCCTCCTCCTCGGTCTTGCCAAGAATCGGCGTGACGAGCGCGAGCACCTTGATATCGTCGCCGTTGCGACCATACCGCGTGCGCGCGAGCTCCCTGATCTCGGCGATGTTTTTCGCGCACACGGCGGGCGCGTGCGCAGACACGAAGATGGCTTCAGCGTGCTGGGCGGCGAACTGCTTGCCGGCCTTCGAGGTGCCGGCCTGAAGCAGGAGAGGGGTGCGCTGTGGCGAGGGCTGGACGATGTGAGGGCCCGGGACGTTGAAGAAGCGTCCATTGTGGTCGATCCTGCGGACGAGGTCGGGCTGGGTGTAAACGCCAGTCTTGCGGTCGAGCTTGACGGCGTCGTCGCGCCAGGAGGACTCGAAGAGCTTGTACATCACTTTGATGTACTCCTCAGCTTGGGCGTATCTGTCGTCGTGCTGGGGATTGTCAGTTGATAAAAGAGTCTCTGGGTGCGAGACGCGTCCTGACGTACCTGAGGCTGCTGGGCGAGTCCCATGTTCTTGGCCGCGGAGTCCAGGTAGCTCGTCACGATCTGCGAACGGTCAGTATGCTTGCGCATCTCGCGCCTCTTTCCATTAAACTCACGTTCCATCCGAGACTGGCAGCTTGTTAGGCTCAGGACCAAGAAATGGAAAGAAGGAACACTCACCGGCCGTTGCTCAGATGATCTACTGTTGACAAGCGCCTCGCTAGATGGTAGGGCTGCTCATACGTCGTCGACACTGTGACACCGAAACCAATGCTCTTCGTGACGGCAGCCATAGCGGAAATAGGCGCGAGAGGTTCATTGACGGGCCATTGAGCTCCGGAGATCTTCGCAGGGTCTAATGACTGCGAGTACACATCGTATCCGCCTTGGAAGGGTTTCAGCTTCATTGCTCGCCGTTAAGTTGCCGACACCAGAACTCACCGAGGACGTCGGCAATGAAGATGCCATGGAACTTCGCCTCCTCGAGCAGCTTCGCCAACTCGACCCAATGGCTGATCTCATTGAATCGCCAGGACTGGTCATCTGGATGCCTCCAGAGTCCAGGGGACTGATGTCCACTGCCTATATTGCAACCCCAATGGGCCTCAAGTCAGTCATCCCAATTTCAACAATCGGCAAAATGACGAAGAGAATACCATACACATCTCCACGAAGGCATTGAGCACCAAGCTTTTCTTTGCCTTTCCGGTACCGTTGGCGTCGGTCATTGTTGCCGCAGTTGGGTCGCTGTGATACGAAGCTTGTTGGTATCCAAGGATTACACAGAACTACGGCGCAGTGGTGTGCCCAAGAAGACTCGGAGAAGAAGAAGAAGCGTACTCTGACGCGACAATTTCTTCGATGACCGCGGGGTAATCAAGGTACCCAGGACCCTTTCCCCCCATCAGCTGTTACGACGTCCATTTTGGGGTCGTCTCTCCAACGCGTTGCCCCTCCCGATATTCGGCGTGGGTCCGGCACCGTGGAGCCGGGGCGATGATGCCACCGGACGGTGAGGTGGCGCAAGATGCACGTCGGCCGCCGACTCCACACAGCCGTAGCTAATAACAAGGGCAGGTCCTGTATGACAGGACCTCGGGTAGATCTTTAGCACTCTCATTATCAGTTTATCACATCACTCAACCAGCTGTGGACACATTTAAGCTATCAAGCGGCCCCCACCCGACATCGCATGCCATGCAGCTCTAGGTTTCAACGCGAGGGTATCACGTCATGTTAGCTCCTAAGGCGAGACTACCAACCGGAGAGTTGCGAATGAGTTATGTACCGACGCGACGCGGGACACCACTACCCTTTGAGGAATTTCGGGAGAGGCAAGTGGAAGCGCTTTGCCAATGCGATGTTGAAGATTGAGGCATCTTGGCCACTGCTTGACACTTGGAGCTAGCTACTTGTTGGTCGCATTGTTGCTTACACTGGCCCTCTGCGTATCCTTTGTTCACATGTACTGTCATTCGCAATGGTTTGAGTTAAGGTTTAACTGATTTAACCAAACTGCACTAAGCAGCAAGACCGCCGCCGTCACATGAGACACGAAAAGATTGGCAATCAGCGATCCTTCCAAGGGCTCGGAACGAGCTAAACGAGAAGCGTCCTAGTTTTTCGTCTGAGACTCTCCATCCTCACTCGACACCACGCCACTGACCACCTCCACGTGCTCCTTTCCTCCGATGCCGAAGTGCCTCAACACTAACCACGCCGGTCCAATGGCCACAGCCCAAAGCGCAAAGTTGAAGTAGATGCCCCCGACCTCGCCAAACAAAGTCAGCGAGGTCAGGCCGTAACTGACGGCCTGCCACGCGGACTCGGTGCCGCGAAGCAGCGCGGCGTACCGAATCACCTCCTCCTCGCCCTCGGCCAAGTTCGTGACGATGAAGTACAGGAAGAGGTAGTTCAGCTGGAAACCGATGGTGAGGAAGATGTAGACGGCGAAGGCGGCGCCGAAGTCGTCGTCGGCCCAGTCGTGCGTCGGCCGCGTCTGGCGGAAGCGCGTGGCTAGGACGGTGGCCCACGTCCACCAAGCGCCTTGCGTCACGACGAGGACCCAGAAGGTCGAGCGCGTACGGGTTTTGAGGGAGACGTTGGCGCGATCGAGCCAGTGCTGGGGAAGCGTTAGACGGTCTTATTGCTCACGTCTGTCTGTTCGAGTCCTGACTTACTCCGAGGAGGTTACCAGAGATCACGGCGACGATGCCGGAGAGGAAGGATCCGAGAGCTCTGGAGCGGACGGAGAACCAACCTGTTGAGCTCTCGTCAGAGTGTGGACCGCATGACAGATTCTCATGTACTTACTAGCGAGGTAGGTGAAGAAGACGGCCTCGGAAAAGACAGCCTGTCCGATCCACAGCACAATAAGCAGGAACTTTGGGTTGAAGAAGCTCCTCGTCGTCGCCCGGATCTCAAACCACGGGTTCTGCAAAATGGACAGGCTGACTTTCTGTCCGTCCTGTCTCTCGACCTTTTCAGGTTTGTTCAAGAGCAAGCCGACGAAGGGACCTGCGGCCTGGATGGCGATGAAGACGATGAAGACAGTATACGACACCTTTCCAGCCTGGCCGTTATCCGCGTTCAACCCCAAGTTGATTGCGCCCCCCAGAATCTGGCCACAGAGACGATACGTGAGCCAGTACCCCAGCGCCTTGCCGCGGTTCCAGGGCTCGGGGTAGGCGATCGCGATGGCGGCTTCGGCCATCCAGAACACGCCGGCCGAGATGCCGCAGAGCGCGGCGCCGAAGAGCATGAGCCACTCCACGCCGTAGCGATTGTTGGTGTAAAGGCCAGCGGCGAAGGGCGCGTAACCGATGCTGTTGAAAGAGCAAACGTCAGAACCTCGTGGATGTAATCTGCGGCCGAGGGGGGGGGGATGTCGGGAAAGAACTTACGTTCCGAAGATGAGAGCTCCTTTGATGCCGATATAGTGCACGATGACGGAGGAAAAGTAGCAGGATACTACCATGAGGCAAAACGTCAAGGCATTGGCCGCGTTGACGACCTTGGGCGAGGCCGCGCCGCCCGCGCCTAGCGAGTTCATGGCTCCCCAGATTCCGGGGGCGGCGAGGTTACAGAGGCCGAGGATTGTCATGTTGTAGAATGTTGATCGATGCCATTTTACTGATGCCACTGGTTAACGATGGATGGTCGGCGATTGAGGACTCGACGAACCTGGGTGTCTCTCCTCCTTGGGAGGAATGACATGGCCCTCGTGGGTATCTGCATACTCGGCCATTATTCCTCAAAGACCTCGACGAACTTCCGATGGAGATGCGTGGGTACGATGCAGAAGTCCTTGACGTGAGATGACGGTGATGAACAGGCTAAGATCAGATTGCTGTTCGAACACGCAGGATGAAGTAAACGGGACAGAATGCCTTCGTCTTATGGACCACACCAATTGTCTCTTTGTAGGCAGGGATGCATGTCGTAGAGATTTCGGTACAGGGTTCGAGGTATGCCGGGGGGGGCAGGCTGACGATGACATGACAGGGTGTAGACAAACTTTTCTCCCCGGTGCTCTTTTGGCTCGCTAACCTCTATCACGCAGAGCAGATTTTCCCTGATTAACTCGGGATTTGGGGCCAGAAAAAACGTGTCTAGCTGGGTTCACGGCGGAAGTCTGCGGCGGCGGGGACTCACTCGGCGTTGGAGAGGTTGCGAAATCAACCGGGGACAGCACGCCATCCCGCCGCCGGCGCACAGATGCCGGAGTACCACCCCAACTACAGTAAGCAGCCCTGACGAGAACCAGAGCTACGGGACAGTTTGACGTGGGAACAAAAGCCAGGTCCCTGTCGACCGTCTTCGTGGAAGAAAGTTAATTACGATGGCAGAACAAAGTTAACAGTGACGACTCGGCGTGCTACTCTAGCCCGTCAAGCCTCTTGGCATGGGCACGGCTCAAAAGAAGGTGAATAAGAATCGCCGGCACGACGGTATGAAACCTTTAAAGGTCTTGAGCTAGATACTTTGCTAGGTACTATCTTATCGCGATGATCGCTGAACGGGACACTTGGGCTATACTCTTTCGTCTATGAGGCAGTTCGTCTTTCAATGGTAATAAAATCATCATGGGTGATGGCATCTTCGTGACTTGGAAAATATATGGAAATTCTTGGACGAAGAATGTCTACAGTCTTATGGAACAGTATGCCAGCTCTCGTGCACGTCTCTCGGGTCGACCACGTACGGCTTCAGGTACGGCGTGACATCCGACTCAGGGTCCAACTCTTTCCTCGTGCATCCTTTACCGAAGTACCACAAGAAGGGGTTCTCAGCGTCTCCCAGATACTCA
This sequence comes from Colletotrichum agaves, assembly GCA_036785465.1. Classification (NCBI taxonomy): domain Eukaryota; kingdom Fungi; phylum Ascomycota; class Sordariomycetes; order Glomerellales; family Glomerellaceae; genus Colletotrichum; species Colletotrichum agaves. The sequence goes on along the minus strand of JAXISO010000272.1, from coordinate 11,554 downwards.
TACTCAAAGTCCTCCCACCTCGGCTCCCTCTGTACAATCGTCGCGAGGGACGCCGACCCGGGCCAGAGGCCATGGACGCGAGACCCGGGCTTGCCGCTGTTGTACCAAGAGCTGCAGTTCTCCGAGAGCACCGTGGTAGCGAAGAACGCGTCGGCATACTCGGTGAACCAGTCCGCCGCCCTCTTGGAGGGTTGGACGGTCTTGATGCCCTCGCGTCCGGCTTTGCGGAGGATCCTTGCGAAGTAGGTGATCTGGTTCTCGACGTTGTGAGGCACCGTGCCCGAGCGGCCGGAGCCGTAGGGGCCGTGGACGAACAGGAGATTCGGGAACCCGGGCGTGGCGGAGCCAAGGTATGTGTACGGGAACCCGTACTCCCCGTCCGCGCGCCACAACTTGGACAGGTCTTCGCCGCGGGCCGTGATGGGGAACGGCGGGACCATGTCCACGTTTGCGCCGGTGGCACAGAAGATCGCGTCCACCTCACGGTGCTTGCCGTCCTCCGTCTCGATGCCGGTCTCGGTGAACCGGCGGATGCGCGTCTGGATATACTCCGTCTTCTCGGCGGTAATCGCCTCCAAGTATCCGGGCCCGGGCGTGAGTCTACGGCAATGCGGGCTGAAGTCGGGGATGAGGGCGTCGACGAGCTCGGGCTTCTTCGTGAGCCGGTCGTTCATGAACTTGCGGAACTTCTCTCGGGCTTCCTCGTTCTCAGGGGAGCCCTTGAGCCAGCCGCCGAAGTGGCGGAAGTATTTGCTCTCCATCTCCTTGCGGTAAGCCAGATACGCCTCCGGGTCCTTGCGGAACTTCTCGCGCAGCTCTTCAGGGATCGGTATCGGCTCAATGGAAGTCTCGTCGCCCGCGAAGGACGCAGTGACCCAGGTCTTGTTGCGCGCATAGTGGTCCAGTCTCGACACGACCTTGTGCAGGTTTGACGTGAGCTGGATCCCGCTCGCCCCGTTGCCGATCACGGCGACTTTCTTGTCCCGGGGGTCGAAGCTGGGATCCCAGTTCGAAGCGTGCCTGAGAACGCCCTTGAAGTCGTGGAGACCGGGGTAGTCTGGTAACTTCCACTCGTTAAATCTCCCAATCGCGGTCAGGACGAACTCGGCTTCTTCGACGCGAACAGAGTCTGCGTTGAGGTCGCGCACGGTAATCTGCCAGACGGCCCGAGACTCGACCCAGTTGAGGCCCTCTACACGCTGTGAGAGCTTCAAGTGCTCGTACACGTCGTACTTGCGCGCCAGGCCTTGCCAGTACTCGCGGATTTCCGGGCCCTGGGCGAATTCTTCCGTCCATTGCGTGTTTGGGTCGAAGGTCGACTGGTAGACGTGTGCTGGTACGTCGCAACGGACGCCCGGATAGATGTTTTCGAACCATGTGCCTCCCTGGACTGCCAAGTTAGGGCAAAAGTTGGAACCAGCATGCTACGAGGACACACACATACCACGTCGGCATTCTTTTCAAAGATTGTGAGTTTGATGTTGGGGACCTTGGCAGGAAGTAGAATTCCGGCCAGCACTCCCGAGAGACCTGCACCAACGACGGCGACGCGGAGTGATCTGGGTTCGTCTATGTATCTGTCGGGGAGCTCCAAGTTTATGTCTGAGTAGACCGACTTTGGCGGGGTCAGAAGTGAGTCAACCGTTCTGTCGACGAGGGCCTGCTTTGAAGGGGTTTGAGGCACAACGTTGTCATCTTGGTGGTTCTTCTCATCCGGACCATTGGCCCTTGGAGTCGTGGTTGTGCTTTCAGTGTGGTAGTCACCCATGATGGCTGGTGTTGGTCGGCTTTCTTGGTCCAAGTCCAAAGTTTTCACTGGATCGCGCGGACGAGTCGAGACGAAACTCAGTATTTTGTTCAAAATGGTCTGACCCCTCTTTAGACCGGCCATCGGAATCACGTCAGACGCGTGCTCGAACGCGTATCAGGCACACAATAGGAGTCCGCGAGCCGTTCTCAACGGTCTAACCCGGTCATGGCTTCGGCGCCCTATCACAATAGAGATATTGTTATCTGGTCAGGCAGCGCCTTTGGATGGAGCTGTCCACACCACCATCAAAGCTTCACCATCGCATCCAGACCCAGACGCCGCCGTAACGGACACGTCATGTCAATGATTGATATGCTGGAGGTGAGGTTCGCAGATGATGGGGAGCACGCCATATCTCCACTTTGTTGGGGAATCAGTCCCCTCCCCGCCTCCGTCCTCACGCCCTCCTCACATCGGAGCTCCAAACGGACCTCGGGGACCCGTTGCCCGAGCATGTCGGATCCGCAATTCTTGGAGATAATAATCAGTGCAAGGCCGGTGGGTCTCCATCCTGCAACACGATGGATCGAGAACGTTGAGCATCGAATGCGTGAGGGGGGTCTGAAATGCCTGGATGCCTGGTCGGGGGTCTCAACCTGTCAAATTCGTGCTAGATGTCGCATCAATAAGCCCTGAGATGATGCAATTGTCAGCCATGGAAAACTTCGCCTGAGATTCTGCTTCTGCGAGGAGAAAATATCCCCGCTGGAAGGTCAACGATGTCTGCCGCATGTTGGTTGCCATCACCCGGTCGTGTCCGTCCGTCTTTCGCGCCTCCCGGTCGCCAACTGTCCGACCTTGCTGAAGCTGGTCGTCGTGGTCGGCGCCAAGTATCTCTTCTGGCGTGGGCGTCCAGTCGGACCTGGTTCGTAGTTTGGTTTCATTGGAGCTATGGCGCATGATTGCGCGGACGCTTAGCGACAAGGGATGAGGAGAATTTTGCATATCGGCCGGGACAATGGGAGGATACTAAATCACAAGGAGTCCTGGGACTGAGCTTCTGAATCAAATATCGAGCTCTTCATAACCATATTCATCGTTTTGAAGATTCTGTGCACTTGCTTTCGACGGCTGAGTGACATCCGATCAGTATTGTCGCCATGGTCGTCCAAGCCCGCCGCAAGTGGTGGCAGATTCAGTGGTTTGCCGACACCGATACCCCTGAGGAGCGAAAGCTCATTGGGAAATTGGATCTCTTGATCGTACCTTATGCTGTGTTGAGCTACTGGGTGAAGTAAGTGATCTCAAGCTGAGCGAAGAAGATAGGCTAATAACTGACGCTTGAGCAGATACATAGACCAAGCCAATCTGAGTGAGTTACAACGGTCTATAATGTCTTTCTGCCCCTATCCATCTGACTGTATTAGACAATGCCTACGTGGCAGGCCTCAAGGAGGATCTGGGCTTCAAGGGCAATGAGCTAGTCCAGCTCCAGACGTTCTATGTCATTGGCGCCGTGACAGGACAGATTCCAGCCATGTTCGTCCTCACGTATATACCGGTTCACTGGCTGATCCCGTTTCTCGATATCGCGTGGGGAATCTTCACCCTCCTCCAGTTCCGCGTGACTGGGTTTGCTGAGCTTGCGGCGTACCGCTTCCTCATTGGCTGGTTCGAAGCTTCCTTCTTCCCAATCATGCACTATCTCTTTGGTAAGAGCAAAAGATTCCGACTGTAAAAGCACCATATGCTGAATGTTTCCCAGGCTCCTGGTATCGAGGGGATGAGATCGCACGACGCGGGGGAATCTTCTATGTCGGGCTGTCACTTGGCACTCTCACTGCTGGCTTCATCCAGGCAGGCGCATCAGCTCGACTCGAAGGCGTCAACGGCCTCGCTGGCTGGCGGTGGATGTACATAATCTGTGCCTTGATAACTATTCCAGTTGGAATCCTGGGCTATTTTGTGATACCAGGGACGCCGGAGCAGCCGAATCGCTTGGTCCTGAAGAAGGAGAATATCGAACTTGGCGTTGAGAGATTGAAGCGTGCCGGTCACACTTCTCACGGCAAGTTCAAGCTCAGCGCCATGAAGAAAGTTATTCTTTCGCCTCAGTTCTGGGGCATCATCTTGGTCGATGTATTCTTTTGGAATGCCGGCATTCACACCACTTCCGGGAGCTTTCTTCTCTGGATCAAGAGTCTCGGGCGGTATTCTCAAGCAAAGATCAACGAACTCGGCACAATTGCGCCTGGCCTCGGCATTTTCTACACCCTCTTCGTCTGTTTTGCGTCGGATCTCGTCCTCGGCCCAGCTTGGGCAATCACGATGTCGCAGACTTGGAACATAATCGGCCTCATCATTCTTACCATCTGGGACGTATCCGAGCCGGCCAAGTGGTTCGCCTTCTCGACTATTTACTCATCCTACGCCATGTCAAGCGTTTTCCATGGATGGGTGAATACTCAGTTGCGGTCGTCGCCGGCGGAAAGATCCTTCACGCTGGTCCTCATCAATGCCATCTCGCAGTCGTCGACGGCGTGGACGCCGTTGCTGGTGTTTCCCACCGTCGAAGCGCCGCGATTCAGGAAAGGTTTTGCCTTCACTATGGGCTCAGCTATCTTGCTGGTTATTTCAACCCATATTCTGCGGGCTTATGTTAGAAGAAGAGAGTAAGATACCTTTGCGCACCACTTACCAGTAAGTTTACTAACACACTGCGACCTGTTAGTCCGCAACTCGAAAATTCAAAAGGTTTCCCCGACACTCAGAGTGATGACGGCGCCGCGGCTGAAGAGGGCAAGGGGCAAACCGCTAGAGTTAATGGGAGAGACGACAAGAGTGAGTAAAGCAGATCTCTCAATGTTGGCTGCGAGGATCGCACAAAACGGAGTGTGGGGGTCATGTGTGCGAGAGTGAGAGATCACTGCATGTGAGATAGCACACGTCGGATTTCGTGGAACTTGAGCCTTGGGGAAGGCCATCACCGACGACGACAATCGTAGATACCCATCTCGGCCGATTGTCTTTGTATACACCCCTGTTCACGTAATATCGTAGCTATTACTGTTATTGCCTGAATGTGCCTTGACTCGTAGGGTCTCACCTAAGGCCCTTTACTAGAATCCGTTCCTATGCTGTAGAAAACGCGTTCCTCAGTTGCATGTCATTTGACTTGGGAGTTTGGCTGCTTCTCATGATGCATCAAGCCAATGAAATTCTCGGGCGTCATTGCCTTCGGCCTGTATCCGGGGTACCCATGATAATGAACAAATGACATGCGGTATGAGTCTACACTTGTGTAAATAGCATTGTTAAACGTTTGAAACTACTATTTCAACTGTCATTTCTAATCAAGAACTAGATCCCTTTAACGGCATTGACTCGAAGATGTGATGCATAATACTCCTTCAAAGCATCTCGAATCTTGCAAACAAGACCTTGTCGCGCTGCGCGCTGCGGAAGCGCATTTTCATTGCCGCTGTCCCATGGCCGCGACAAGTCGGGCTGACGCCGCTCTGGAACCAAGAGTCACATGAAATATGCAGCTTCTGCGTGATATCGCTGGCTCGGTACCAAAATAGCCGACGAGTCTTCTTTTCAAACGTAACCTTACTCAACGTGTTTGGGCTACTGATGACACCATACTCACCCTCAATCACGCGAGCGTCTTGACCTGCATCAGAAGGAATTGCGTTGGGGTCCTTGTGCAGATGTAATCCCACGCCAGTCCCATGCGGCGGCGACAGCGGCAGCAGCAGCGACAAACGTGACAACGGCGATGACGACATGCTGCCACTTTACCAATTTGCTTGGATCTCATACTGAGCTATGTGAATCATTGGCCTTTCATCAATTAAATGGTTTCGAATCCTCGACAACAGAGCGGCCGATCGTCACACATTGAAGACGAAGCACTCTTGAAAAGTTATTGGGTATCAAGGGCCACAATGACTTCTATTCCAGTTCATGGGCCTGCGAATGGCGATAATGGTACGAAAACAGAGGGGAGGAAGCAGATCCTCCTCAATGCTTTTGACATGTCCACGGTTGGGCATCTGTCGCCTGGCCAATGGAAGGTTCGTCTCATTTTCGAACGTATCCAATTTCAGGGGCTGATATTGGTGACTGCAGAACCCCGAAGACAAATCCGCAACAAAGCGAGACCTCAATTACTGGATTGAGCTTGCGAAATTGCTGGAGCGGGGTGGCATCAACTCCCTCTTCCTCGCGGATACCTACGGCGGATACGACACATATGAGGGAAGCCTCGACAATTGCATCCGGCGGGCGGCTCAATGGCCAATGACCGATCCCACAATCGTACGCTGATCTATTGCGGTCTGCTCAGTGTGAGAATTCCAGCTTGCTAACAACGAGACAGCCGATCAGTGCCATGGCTGCGGTGACGAACAACTTGTCATTTGCCATCACCGCTTCGACTTCATTTGAGCCTCCGTTCCTGCTCGCGAAGCGCTTCTCGACCTTGGATCATTTCACTAGAGGTCGTATCGGATGGAACATCGTCACGTCATGGAAGAAAGCCGCGTTCAAGGCCATTGGTTTGGAAAACCCCATTCCCCATGACGAGCGTTACGCGCAGGCAGATGAGTATCTGAGGGTTCTGTACAAGTGAGTTTTCCTTCACTCTAATGAATAAATACTTCATGCGCGGTGATCGGATTCGGCTAATCTTTACGTGCAAGACTCTGGGAGGGTTCGTGGGCGGACGACGCAATCTCGCCAGATCCTGAGAACGACAGCTATGCCGACCCTGACAAGATCCGAACGATCCACCATCACGGCAAATTCTTCAACCTCGATACCCGTCATATTGTCGACCCTTCACCCCAGCGAACACCGTTCCTCTTCCAGGCGGGCACATCTACCGCTGGATCAGAGTTCGCGGCGACTCATGCCGAGGGTATCTTCGTTTCCTCGCACTCCCCGAAGCTCCTGAGACCCAAGATCAAGGAGATCAGAGACCGCGCTGCGTCTCTCGGGCGAGATCCCCAATCGGTCAAGTTCTTCGCCACGTTCACTCCGATTGTCGGAAGGACTGATGAGGAAGCCAAGGCGAAGCACGAAGAGCTCAAGAAATACGCCTCGGTGGTTGGTGGCTTGGTTTTGGTCAGTGGTTGGACGGGTATCGACCTGTCGAAGATCCCCGTTGACCAGGAGGTCACTGCGGCGGACTCTCAGGAAGCGCACAAGGTGCGGAGCATGTTGGATGCCTTCACAACCACGAGCGAGCACGTTCCGAAGTGGACTCCCCGCGTCATCGCTGAGCGGGCGGCCATCGGCGGGCTCGGTCCCGTGTCGGTCGGAAGCCCGCAGAAAGTGGCGGATGACATGGAGTATTGGATTCGCGAGGGAGATTTGGATGGTTTCAACATCGGTTACGTGACGACTCCTGGTACTTTCGAGGACGTTGTAGATCTTCTCATTCCCGAGCTACGCCGTCGCGGTCTTTATTCGGAACCACCAGCTGATGGTGTGCAGTTGACGGCGAGAGAGAAGGTGTATGGTAAAGGACAGAGGGGCCTGAGGGGTGATCATCCCGGTTCTACTTACAAATATGATGTCTACAAGGAGGATAATGGGGGTTCTGAGGAGTCTTCTCATAGCAATTGAATGTCAGGGTAAGTAGGAGCCAAGGAAATCATCACTAATGAAATGCATTCACCACGTAATACTTCCGTCTCATGTAGTGAATGATAAGATTGAACTTGCGTTGGGTGGTTAATGGCAATGCCTTTCGTGAAGCAGCTAGTTCTATACCAGATGACCTTCGTCTTAACTTAACGATGGACACACTCAATTGACCTTGAGCTATATGTGTCGTTCAGGACTATCAACTTTCTACATTTACTTCGCGACTCGTATATCCCGGAATGCGAAACTATTACCGAAGCCCTACTAAAGGTAGTGGATTTATTACTGGAAAGAGATGGGGCTCACAAACTTAACGACGGCGCAAGCTTGTGACTTCAAAATTGCTTAGTCGTCGTTGCCGTGAAAAGCAAGAAGAGCCAAGAGCACGGATGGCGAAACATGATATCAACTAGCCAATGAGTACAATGTGTGAACCTTTAAAATATAGGACATATGCGTTCGAAGATTCGGCACGTGTATCTTCAACCCTTATGGAGCTTGTGTGCAACGTTTACATACCATTTTGGCTTCAACATGGAGAGTTCTATGTGCATGGCGCTAAAGAACTGTAACGTCGTACAGGTGCATGCATGAAGCCAGGTCGAGACCTGTATCAGGCTTGATTAAGTGTCTCTGTTTTATCTAAAAATTAGTCTTATATGTACCCCTAATTGCTCCCTGTCTTGGGTAGTAGACGGTTAACCTCTCCTCAATAAGTAGAACCCAAGGCGGCGATTACAAGTACACTTCGAGTACACTGTACACCAAGGCGAATGACCGTATGAGACGATGAAACCCCGCTGGCTAGACTGAATAGACCTTTCGCATATTATTCAATATTTCTCACGATTCCCCTGCCGTGATTGGACATTGCTCTCATTACCTTGTCGTTTCCTTACGTTGGGAAATCTGTGCCTTGAAGCTGCTGCTGCTTCCCTGTCAGAGGTGTATGGTACAGAGTGAAGAAGTCAGTATTTTAGGTATGGGTAAAACGACCATTCTTCTCTGACCCCCCCTCTCCTAGTATTAGGGGGGTCATTGCTCCCTATATAGAGACCACCCACTAGGTCCCTGGAGGTCCCCGGAGGCCCCTATAGGTCTCTAATAGTCTCTGGATGCCCCCAGAGGTCTCTAGTATATAATATAATCCCCCCTCTAAACCTAGGCTATTCTTAACTAGGAATTAACTAGAGATTATTTAAAGAGTCTCTAATAATTTATTATTATCTCTTAATTAATTTATTTATAAACTCTTATACTTTAATTAATATTTTAATTTAAGGCCTCTTAAATAAATTATAAGTACTATATTAATAGCTCCCTAATAAAATATTTCTATTATTTTAATTATTTATAATTTCTATATTTTATAATTTAGTATTTTAAATTATAAATAAATAAACTCTTTCTTAGGTTTCCTAATAATTTAAAAGAATAATTAATTAAAAATTATTATACTTTATTATAATTACTCTTATAATTTATTATTTAATAATAAAGAATTAATTTATTTAAAAAGCCCTTTTAATATACTTAGAATTATTTAATAATTACTTATAAATACTTTTATACTCTTTTATTTATAATATATATTTTTTTTATTATAAATAATTATAAAAATTAATATTATTTTATAAAATTTTTATTATTTTTAAAAGCCCTTTTTTAAAGTAATTATTTCTTATTATTTTTATATTTTTAAAACTCTTATAAACTTTATTATTATTAATTCCCTTTATTAATATTTTTAATTATTTATTATTAAATATAGACTATTTAATAATAATTTACTCTCTTTTTAATAATTCCCCCTTATTAATATAAGTATAAAATATTATAATATTATATTTTTTATTATATTACTCCTAAATTTTATTCTTTATAAGAAATTATATAAATATTCCTTTAATTTTTTATAATTTAAAATTTTTCCTCTTTTTTCTCTCTAACTTTATTATTAATCTTATTATTATTATTATTACTACTACTATTACCCCCTCTTTATTCTTTTTTTTTTCTATTTATTTAAATATTCTTATTAATTTTATTATATTAAAGAATATTAACTTTAAAAAGGCCCTCTAAAGCCTTACTTATTATTATTATTTATATTATTAATTCCTTTAATACCCTAATTAGGAGTTTTATTTTTATTTTAAAATTAAGAATAAATTATTATTACCCCTTTAATAAATTTTTAATAATTATTTAATATATTTAATATAATTACCTTTATTAAATATAAATATTATATTAATTTTAATAATAATAAAATTAATATTAATATAAATTATTTTTTCCTTTTAATTCTAAGGCTTTATTAATTATTAATAACTTATTTATATTATAATTAGTCTAATTAATTACTTAAAAGTTCTTATAAATAAAACTTAAAAGGCTCTTAATAAGGCCTCCTAGTATACTAATTATAAAATAATTATTCCTACTCTTTTATTATTTCTCTATTACTTAATTAGTACTTAAGAGGAATTTATTACTACTTAACTAGTAATTAAGAAGGCCCTTTAAAGTAAAATAAATAAAATTAATTTCTTAATTAAAAAGAGAAAAGTTTAAAATTAAAAGTAGAACTAAGTCCTAGAGGAGTACTAGGTAACTACCCTTAAAACCTAAGTTACTAGTAATAAGTAATTAACTACTAAGGTTACTAAGTAAATACTTAAAATAAAGTACTACTATACTATTATTAAAATATTAATTATTACCTAGGTATAAGTACTTAGAGTTATTTTTACTTATTTAGAGAAAATATTTATTCTCTATATAAAATAAGTAAATTAATATTATTTAATACTTATTTATTATTATTCTAGTATTAATACTTTATAATATTATAATATTCTTATTATAGTTTCTAAGGGGGAGAAAGAAGAGGAGAAGGAGATAAAAGAATAGGCCCCTTATTAATAAAAGTACTAAGAATTTATTAAAGTACCCTTAACAAACTATTATTAGTACTTTTTACTTTTAAATATAATACTCTATTTTTCTTTTTAAATTAGGCTTTTTATTATAAAATAATAAATTAATTTCTATATTTCTATTATTAAGTATATTATTCATTATTTCCCTATTATTTCTTTATAATTATTATAATCTTATTATTTTAATTTTACCTTATAAAATTACTTTAATTTTATAATAATATTTCTTTATAATTCCTATAAATTCTTAGTATTATTATAATTCCTCTACTTAATAAAGTACTACTAATTCTTCCTAAGTCCCTTATAATTAATAATATATTTTACTAAGTAAATATTATCTTTTAGTTCTTTAATAGGAATATTTCTTAGTAGTATTACTATACTAAAATAGGGCTTTAGGTAAATAGGGGAGAAAATATTATAAATTTAATAATAAACCTTAATATTTAATTTATATACTTAACCTTTATTAATAATTTATTTTATAATAAAAGGTCCTAAGTATTTATTTAATAATTTATAGGAGAGTCTTTATTACTTAATATTTCTTATAGAGAATAGTACTAAATCTCCTATTATAAAAGTAATTATTATTTATTTATAATTATAATACTTTATATAAGTATTATTAATATTATAAAATAATTAAATTATAATTACTCTCTTAGTAGTTAACTCCTAGGCTTTATTCTTAGTTATTAGTACTTCTTTAACTTTTACTAAGTTTAGTATTATATTATTAAATCTAATTAGTTAATAACTTATAAGGGCTTTTATTAATAATAAATAAATAATCTTATAGTAAGTATTATTATATATAAACTAAGTTATAAATAGGAGATTTACCTAGTTATTCTAATTAATATTATAAAATATATAAAGAAAATACTTAATATATTAATTTAGTTATTTAATTTAATTATTAATTTAAGAGTAAAAAATAATACTAAGGGCCCTCTTAATAACTAATAAGTAATATACCTCTACCTAGAACTTACTAATAAATAGAGACCCTCTATTAAAGATAATAATTTTTAATAATTTATACTTTAAAAATAAGTATTTTATTAATAAGTTAGTTAATCTATTTATAATAAGGGACTCTCTAATAAGTATATAGAGAATATACTTAGTAAGTTTATTAATAATTACTAATAATAAATTATATAGGCTCCTTTTACTTTAAGGTAACTTAGGTAAT
>JAXISO010000271.1:0-54067 GCA_036785465.1 Colletotrichum agaves | reverse complement strand
CTTTTCAGAGGTCGGCTGCCCCCCCTTAATTGGGTATAGCGTGGCGGCGCGACTGCCTAAGGTGGTTTAGTGCTGTGGAGGGGGGTAAGGTCAGCTTTTGCGGGGGGGTAAGGTGAGGTGTAAACCGCCTTCACTACTATGTACCTGACTGGGCTCAATCTGGGTATGGAAGTGGGTCATCGGATCAATCAGCTCCGCTTTCGGCTCCGACCAACGGAGATGGTGAGAGTACTGTCATCTCGTTGTTTTGCAGTTCGGCCTGCTTGTCAGTCCCACGGATGCAGTTCGGCCTGCACAGCATCTATCAGATGACGGTGGCTAATTCATTTCTCCTCGGGTTCAGGGTAAAGTTCATCTATTTCTCGTCCAAACTTCCGATTTTCTCATCAGTCGAACAAGTTGTCGTCTTTAGTGATGTTCTCCGGCTGATGTGGCGAACGTCTGGTCCCAGCTGCGAGTAAGCATCGATGTGTTCGGATGACAGAAGAATCTGTTGGTAGGGGGAAAGTCCGGAAAGTCTTTTTACCCATCTCAATGTCTTTCTTTGCACTTGTCGTTGTTTTCATAGAATGTGGTTAATCCACCAAGATTGACGACAAGGTTGCAGGGGCTGCTCCATCTGAAAACCTTATCCGGCGAGCCGCAAAACACTATCCACGCCCCTGGACGTGTCAACTCACGGCCCACTTCCCCGCGATATATTGGTCATCCGACCCCTAAGAGTCCGGGGTGATGGCTACTCTGCCTGCCCTGATGTCCAATGGAGGCTTTGACGGGCCTCACGGCGGGGATCTGCATCCCTTGTTTTGGCAGATGTTGCCCGTAGATCCTCCGCGATGAAGGAGTCCATTGCACGTGTCCCGCCAGATTGGGTCGAGATGAAAAAGAGATCCCAGATCCTCGGTCCTGAGATCAGGTTTGCTCGATACCAGCCGTCTTCGCATCAGTCTGGGCTTGGAGCGACATGCCGACCACGGAAAAATCTCACATCGAGGGGGCGGATGTTGTCGTGGATAGAAAAAGCCACAGACACGTCGGAATAGTAGAGGGAATATCTTTGGGACAGAGGAGAGCCGAAGCACGGGTCAGGTAAACTTCCAAGTGTGTTATTCGACCGATTCGAATTGAGCAGAAGCCGGTGAAGGCAACATCCACAATCAAAGCACCCTCAATGCTAGGCCAGTCAGCGTAATGGTCAAAACCGTGCTTGGCTTCTTCAGGTTACCCACACGAAGGTCCAACGCCAGCCCGCAACCCCATGTGCCCCGTCGAGTTTGACGATTGCACAAGCTGAAAAATTTCCCATTGCTGATATGAAGAGATTCATCACGTACCAAAACGCCATTCATCTCGCGTCAACTAATGGCCTTAAGACTTTGAGGAGGTGCATTGATCTCGGACTTACACTTGCTGCGCTATTCATATCGCTGATACCAACTACTAAGAAGACACACGCAGCTCGAGGTCTGGCTCATTCTTGACCGAGCCGAGCGGGATCGAGGAGACGCAAAGCCAGACCCATTGATGTGGCAAAAGTCTCAGAAGCTGGTGATCGGGTGGGAGCCATGAGTCTATAATGTTATGCTCCTCTGTTGCTCGGCGCCGATTTACGCATTTGCCTACTTCATCCGTATCATCTTGACTACCCTGGGTTACGCGACAGCCATGGTATCCCTCCTCTGCGCACCACCTTGTCTCTCCAGGCATCCAATTGACTCTGCTAGTAGCCTGCTTCACAGACAGGACGAGATTAGAGATGCCGTGGATGGTTCTAAACGCAGACCTTACGCTGACTGGACTTCTACTCACAGGGTACCATTCAAACATTGCTGTCAGATACTTCGGTATGTACGTGATCAAAGAAATGCAAGGGGGCAGTATCGCTCACGTGTCACAGTTCTCTTTCTGGGCGTTTCGGGATGCGGTGGGAAGCTTGCCAACAATCCTCGCTTTTCAATCCAACAATTTACGGTCCAACAGCCGCCGATCAGTGGCTAGTGGAGTCCACATGTTGTTGTTTTCCCGCCGCCATTGTCGGTATCTACGCTTCGTGTACGTTTTTGCAGAAGAAGTACCTGACATACAGAGCAGGATTGTGGTGTTCTGTCGCAACGCAATTCTTGTTGATCTTGTTGGTCGGACTCATGTGGTGGTGCTTTGAGCGGCAGGACAGGATGATTCTGGGTTCCGAAATACGTTTTAAGCCACATCTTTCTTGAACACAGAATGACCAGGGATGTGGGGGGACTGGTTCAAGTGAAACAAAGGAGGCCACAGAACACCAATGCTAGTCTGCAATTTGATAATCGCTCTTGCCATTGAGAAGTTGGCGCTTTCCCGCCTCAGATGTTAACATCATGTTTGAAAACATTATGAAACAGGGTCATTGGGTAAGAAGTGCAGGGAGAAATTGAAGAGATCCTCTCTTTCTCCAGCCCAGCTACCCACTTAAGACAATAGGATGAAATCAGGCTCACACGGCGCACTGTTGCAACGGGACTTGGCATGAAGCAGATGTATGGCTGGCCGAGATGGGTAGCTGCATGAAAGACAATAGCGACATGTTACTTTCCAAACCCGGTAGCGCCCCAATCTCCTCCTTCTGCATCTTTCCATCAACCTCTCCAACCCCCGAGCTGGCTGCCCTTCATCAACGTTACACCTCTACCCAAAAGCCAGAATCTTGAATCGAGGTTCGTCGATCCGATCAGTGTAAGATATCCTCTCTGATTTTGCCAATTCGAGGTCTAATGAGCAATTTTGACCAAAAGAACAAATAACCTCGCCCCTTTCCGATCACGCTATGCACAGCGTCCTAGATCACGCACAGCTCCCCGAAGGCATTCGGACACTCTGCTGGCTCGACTGCTTTGGTTGGAGCGACGAGGACTACGACTACGAATACGATAGAGCCAATCGCTCCGCTGGCGATGATAACCAAGATGACGACGATGACCACCACCACAACGACGACAACGACGACGACCACTGCGCAAATGACGACGATGACTGCAACGACGGAGAAGACGGAGAAGACGGAGATGATAGTGATGACAGTGATGACAGTGACGACAGCGACTAGCGACTCCAAGAGCGCTGACGCACCGCTGGTCGATCTGTAGTTCACCGACCCGGTCGCTTCCAAACAGAACCATCTACGATGTTTTGGTATTCTTCCTGATAAAAGTTGCCATCTTGAGGGGAAGGGAGACAAGATTCGGATGTCCTGCGTCAATCAGGATGACAGCTTGATTCTTGTTCAAGTATGCCTGGTTGTCACTCGCGTTGCAGGCTTAGTCCAGGTGATCGGGAGCGATGGGAGTTCTCGGCGCCATTGAGCTATCAGCCATGTAGGGAGCTTTTACTTGTCCCGAGCAACCTCCGGATTACTTTACAAGGAGACAAGTAATAACCGTGTTGGGGATCTGTTTTACCAATGTTCTAGAAGTAGTTCTCTGGCTTTGCCAACATAAGAGACTTCTCGACGATGTACGAGCAGGACAATGATGATTGATGAGTTAGATGGCGCAACCGAGCCTCTTCTTGGATGGCCACTACGGCCACCTGCATCAGTAAACTGGATGTGATGCCTGTTTGCATGATAATCTCAGGTCCGCTCTTTTACGAACAGGAAGGCGAGTACAATCCAAGCTTCCCCCCCTCCTGCCTTGAACTCTTCATCATACATCTCCCATTCTCCACTTCTCCCCTACCGCCCACCAACAATCTTCACCAGCACGACTTACGGAAATTTAGAGCTTCCGGGCGGCATTCGAAACGGCTATAAAAAATGGCACCCTTCGCCAGCAAGTCCTCTCCGCCCGAGAGCGATGCCCTTCCTGGCAAGTCAGGCCCATCCCCGATGCCATACGAGATCTTCTTGAAGATCGTTGACGCCCTCGTCGCCGATGCTGAGGACGAGTGCGAGCCCATTCTTCACTATGGTGACACTCTATCCGCACATGAGAGGTCAGCTCTTCATCATGGACAACCAAGACTACACGCGATCCATTCGCAGTGCTCCTCCACCCGTCCGCCCTGACCGCGCCCGTCGTCAAGCCGCAGGACCGCCACGTCCACACCGACGACCTGCCCATCGACCCGGTCCTCTTCCGCGAGCTGGCCAACTGGGAACGCAAGTACGGCAACGCGCTGTTCAAAAAGATCGCGCCCACGCTCGAAGAGCGCGGCACCAAGGTCTACGTCTTCGTGTCCGACGAGGTCGAGATGGACATCCTCGAGCTGTTCCTCACGCCTCAGGGCATCCGGATGAGATTCTTGGACCCGGTGTGCAAGTGCTACAAGTTCCACATCCCCGACAGCATGAAGCCCAACGGCGGCGGTCGTCTCGAGGGCAAGGCTCGCAGGGCCGCCAAGGCTGGTCAGACTTAAGAGGGCGTCGTTCGCGAGGTTATCGTTGGACTTTGAAATGGTTGTTCAGAGAACTGAGCCTTACATGACGATCTCGCGTTGGGTATCATCGCGGCAGGAAGAGCGGACAATGGAATGTTTCAGGCTGTCTCAGGCTAGCGCAAAATGAAGAATTTCTTTGTTTGATTCAACATTGTCTCACTTTAGGTGGCTGACTATAGTCTATGGCATTCTAAGTGGTCTCGTCTACGGATTCTTGAGGTCGACGTATAACACCTCACCTCCTGCTGTTCCTTCGCCTGGCCTACTCACATCTGTGAGATTATTCAATCGCAACCACAAAAGAGTAGACGAGCTCAGGGATCATACATTGATATCGTATCACCGCGTTGGGAGGGAGATCCTTTCAGTAACCCTTGGCTGGAAAACAAACACCGCGTTCGTGCTGTCCCACTTCGTGGAAAGTGTGTTTGACGAACTCGGACGGAATCGCTTCCAACTCATTGACTATGACAACCAAGAATGCGGAACAAACTTTGAACTCTCAATCAAAGGGTGGATTAAAGCATGGTCCCAGGAAGCTTCCGCGGCATTCGTGTGCCACTTAAAATCAACCAATACACGCGGGCTCTCACGCGAAAGCGTTTCGTTCCCTACTCGATGTTGGGACACATTGGCGGAGAGGGCTTCAAGTACACGGGAAGGAACTGCCCAACGAGCGACCGATTCAACCTTTCCATTTTCGATGGCCAACGCATGATCATTGAGGGGGAGAGCACCGAGCTCTGGCTGGAAAAAACGACCCCGGCCGTCCCTTGGTCAGCCTGCACAAAGAGGCAATCGATGCTGAGTTGTTGCAGGGTATGTAAACCATTCTTGTATGACTACCCGGCGGCTTTCTTTTCCGAACCGGGCAGGCCGAGCCTTGAGCTGGTATTCACGCTGGCCAACTTGTGGGAGATTCACATCGAGGGCATGGACTCGGACGATTCTCAGGAGGAGGAAGGAAGCGGAAGGAGGGCAGCGGTTTCCAGGAAGAGGACGCTGACGATTCTTGGGAAGACATGAGCTCTGACTAGGATGACGGCGAGATGTGATCAATCCGACATACATACGGCGGCATTGGCGCCGAGTAAGACGAAGCGCGACAGCTAGCATACAACGCGTATCGGGTTATCGTTCTTCTTTGTGGGTGTCTGCCATACCCCCTCTACTCCTGTTAATATTTAGTCTTTGTCCACATGCAAATGGGGCTTTGTCCATGCCTCAAAGTCTTGACGGCGTCCGCCTTTGTCCTCGAACGGCGGTTAGTCTAGCTCAGCCCAGCCAACCCCCTTCACCGCCGCGAGGATCGGTCTCAAACTTATTTGCCTTTTGAAAAGACGTCGAAGATGTTGTGTCTTATATGGAAATACACGACCTACTAAATTCTTGCTTCTCTTCCTGGGACCTTTTCGAACAGTAGTTTCCTGCCGTCGCATCCCGTCTGTCTCGTCACACGTTTTGCATCACAGCGCTGCCGCGAACACGACTTCAATCCGATGTGTCCTTCATCCGCTTCATCGCGGCTCGACGAGCTTGAAAAGGTTCCAGCTACCAGAAGCGCGACCCTTCCTGTGCTCCCCTTTGAGGTGTTTCTCAGCGTGATCGACGTTCTCATATCCGAAGCCGAGTGCTCTGCCGAGCCAATCGACATGTGCTTCTACTTAGCCCCCAACGCCAGGCCCGAGTCGAGGCTCGACGTACAAATCAACGACATCTTCACCAACCGAAGGTGGGCGACGAAGGAGAGGAGGAGGCGGTATCGGCAGTTGCGGCTGGCGTTGCAGCTGTGCAGGACGACTCGCGCCCTCGTCCATCGCAAGTTCCGTCGGATCCCGATATGGGACCCGTTCAAGCACGACACGCACTATGCTTTGGCGTATCCTCGGACGGACCGTTTCAGCCCGCTGCTGTGCAGGGTGCCCGACGACTGCGCGAGACTCAAGCAGGCGTTGCTAGAACCCACAGCGCAAGACGGCGAGCTCGTCCAGTGTCTTGTGAACATACAAGGCATGCCGAAGGAGTTTCTGTACGACGAATACGCCGCGGACGTCGACACGTTGCTGTCGTTGCCAAGCCTCAGAGAGATTACGCTCAACTCCGAGGTGGTCATCACGAGCTCGAACCGTTACGAGTTCCCGGATCACCCTCACCCCAGCGCGGATATCATTTTCATCAACACTTATTTCTTCCCGACCCTGGAGATATGGTTTCGGTTGCTTGGTTCCCCCCTCGAGTCTTTCTGTCGTCGAGCACAGGAAAAGGGCATCGGTGTCTTTGTGGGCAGCGGTGGGAGCGCCGAGCGGAAAAAGCTACAGCTGGTGGCTACTGATGAAGGAGTCCAAGGCAGACTGATCAATCCTATCTGCTGTTGCGACCTCTAGCTGGGCGAAAAGAAAGAGTTCTGAGGTGACGGTACAGATCTGCCCAAAAGGGCAATCGAGGCGGCGTAGGACGGGAGTCGTGGTTTCCTGGAGGACGCCGAAGAGCGATGCAGATACCCTTTGAAGGAGGTTCCCGTTAGTTGCAACTTCCTCCAACTTCTCGGTAGACGTGACGACAAAACTGCCGGCAATGAAAAAACGCAGCCATCCCGCCGTCTCTTCATCCCGTCTCGTCTCGTGTCACGACCCTGGCCGACTACTCTCAGATCTTACAGCTCCCAGCTAAAGCGCCATTTACAAAATCCAGCATAATCTACCAGGACTCTGAACATGCCGTCGATCAAGTGAGAACGAAGAAAAGACTCGAAATCCCGTATGAAGTGTTCCTCATCGTCCTCGACGCGCTCTTCTCCGATGCTGAAGCGGTTCGACGCTCCTTTACCTTCTGGACCACTTACTGACTCGACAATTCAAGCAGGCTAGCCGTCGGCCCTATCCCACGCATCATTCTGCCTGAATTTTCTTGGCGAAGATCTCTAGAGGAGGAGATTAAGTCCAGAGTTCGTGCGACTCGGCTTGCTTCTCAAATCGACAGCAAGTCCCGAAGCATACTTCACCAAACATTTTCGCCCGGTTCTTATGAAGCTTGAAAGCGACATCCTCGAGGCCCTGAGTCTTCCGAGAATCCATTGTTTTATGCCCTCTTTCGCCATGGGTGCTGAGGCCCCGTCGCAAACGCTACATTGGCTCCGACCCAACCCTCTTCCTTCCCAGCCCGGAAAGCCACGATGTGCTCCAGCACTTGGAGCACATGTACATCTCTTCATTCGACTACCTTAAAGAGTCAAATGTTGAAGGGAGGGAAACTCTGCTGCTGGCTTTACCAAATCTCAAGGCCATCACCGTCAGCATCGGCTTCATCAACCCGTCGATGATCATGTCAAGTCATCCGGGTGTGTTCCCCGTAGACGAGACTGCCTTGCCTGGGCTGAGCCGGTGGAACAAGTCTAACCGCAACTTCGGCGGCAAGTGATGGCAGTTCAAGGGCAGAGGCGTCAAGACCTTTGGACGGTTGACATTGACCGTTATCGAGATACTTCCAAGCAGGACGGCCATGCGCAATGAGATACATCACTGAGGACTGCTCATGCTGCAAGCTCGAGTTTACGTGGCTGGTATAGCGTATGTAAGAGGGCAAGAAACGGCAAAGTCAAGGGTCTTTAACAAGGGTTTTGATTCCAAGAGTTGGGCTAGGTTGCACATCACTGCCGAGGGCCGTGGCACGAAGATACCAAAGTTAGGGGGCGGAGGGCGTTCTGGGTAAATGGTCTCACCCAAAGTCCCCTTGCTACAGAAGTTGCCGTTGTAGAGCAATATCACTTGGAGGATTGTAGGGGGGCGCTTGAGTTATCAACCACTTAACAGACCAAACAGGCCAGGGAATAGGGCAATGATGACAAAGATTATATGTAATTAAAAAATTGAGTAAACATTGTAATTAATACCAATAGCTTTCATCTTTACAAATGTACTATTCTATTTCATTAGAATAGAAGCATGCCTCAAGTTAAACTGGACGGCTTCAGACAAGTCTTGCAACAGCCCTCGCGCCTTCCCTTCTTTGCGCCTTCCCTCGAAAGAGCTTGTACTTCACTTTCGATTATCTTGCCGCCCGCTCTGTAAACAAAACAAACGAGAAAATCTCTGCCCTCACACACAATCCACTTACTCTTTTTCACACCTCAACCACCAACAGGGTCAACCTCAAGAAATTCATCACACCATTTTGCTGGCTACCCGTCAACTCCAGATCTTTTTGGGGAGGCTGCGTAATGCGAGACAGGTAGGTTAATTTTTTCCCCTTCTCCTCGCCTTCATTGTATTCACCGAAATTAATGACCTCTTTAGCGCACGCGTGGATCAGATTACCTGGAAAACCAACATCTCAAGCACAACTGCCACGTCGCTCCTCGCCAGCATCATCTAGCCATGCCTGTCCAACAGACCCTCAACACCTCAGAAGGCATCACTGTGCCGTATGAGATATTCCTGGGCATCATCGAGGCTTTCATCGCAGATGCCGAGGAGAACCAAACCCGCATTCCGTTTTGGCTCCAGTACCAACACGACACCCCTTCCAGGCTCAGTGTCATGCCAAAGGCTACCAACCATGATGGCGAAGATGTTCCTCTGTACATTGCGATGAAGAATCGATACCGCCAAGCCCGTCTTCCTCTCCAGCTCAACCACGAGACGCGCACCATTGCTCACCGGACGTTTCTACCCGTCGCTGCGCTCTCTAACAATCTCAGACGCATGCCCTTCGACGCGCTGGTCTTGCCCAAGATTGACTGTTTCATTCCCTTCTGCTACCCCGGACGGAGTGTCGATGAGCGCCTGGCTTGGGAGCATAACTTTTACCAGACGATTCACTTGCCAAGCCCAAAGTCCTTTGCTCTTCTCGAGAAGATTGAGCATGTCAATATTCCGAACATCACATTCCTTTCAAAGGAGTTCATTCGAGGCCTGAAAGCTACCCTCGCTCTGCCCAACATCAAGGACGTGGTTGCCAGTGTCGGACCAGTCAACGAGAAGAGAGCGAACAGACTGAAGCACCTCCGCCCTGGCTACCAGGATGTCGACCCAAGCTTGTTCACTTCGATGCAGATGGGATGGGTGATCTCTGATCACACTTTCGATCAGTGGGTGCCGTTTAGCAACAGAGGTGTCAAGCTCTACGGTGCACTTGATAGTTTCCAGACTCCTTTCATGGAGATATTCATCACTGAGACGGACACCTTCGTCGAGTATCTCAGCCTTCGCCGTGCCTAGCGAGAGGAAGGTCACAGGTGCATGGAAATAGGTATGAAGGGAACAGGATGATGAAAGGGATTTGGACAGTTTGCTCGCAGGCCTACAAAGAGTAACAAGACAGCCTTTCTGTAGTACAGGCAATTCAAGGATAACTCATTTCTGCCAGCCTTGTTCACAGGGCAGTGTTGTTTGCTGACGTGAAGGAGCGGTGGAGTGTTGCTCTCAAAGTCTGCTTAAAACGGAAAGACAGCCTCAGGTCTGCCTCCCATGAAATATACCTTACCTAGGTACCTTACCTACCTCAGGCTGGGTTTCAAGCAACCTTCACCTCAATTTAAGATTCAGTATTTTGGAAAGCTACTTTGAGGGGCTGCATCATATCTGGCTGCCAACTTCACTATAGCTTCTTCGCCGCTTTTCAACTCCAGCTGGGACTCGGCTTCTCCGGCCTTCTTCGCTAGGCCTTGCAACTTCGATTCGAACAATCTTCCCAGGACTCTGGAACTTTCATTTCGCCTCAATCCAACCCAAGGCCTTCACCAGACCTCCCGTGCCAGCAGAGAAATCGACTAAATCTTACCACGCTCGTACAGCCGACAATGAAAGAGGGACTTTCGTCCCCTGCGAGATCTTTCCGAACATCATCGATCATGAAGTCGTCGCCAACGCCACGCTCTCTGAGGACAGAATCAGATGGGCACTTTTCTACGAGCACAGTTCTTCTTCCCGGCTTGCCGTCGTCCCGTCCACTCTAAGCAACTCCCCCCACCCTGGATCAGCCATAAGGTACTATAGTGGTCATGAAACAATGATTTCGCTCCGTTCGCCTCTCCCTATACACACCAGCCGTGAAACGCGCGCCCTGGCTCACCAGAGATTTCGCGCTGCTGCCGTCCTCGATCGCGAAGTATGCTTGCCGCTGGCCAATGACGCCTTGATCATCCTGGAAATCGAACAGACGGCCTATCGATCGCCGACGATTTCGACGCACGACTGGGCATCTGGGCATCTCGACTTCATCCAAATGTGGCGTCCCTCTCAGGAGACTACGGCATCTTCAAGATTGAGGAGATCAGGGTTTCGGGTGTTGAGGGTGTTTTGGAACGTTTGGGTTAGCAAAATTGCAATAGCATCCACAACTCTAGCAGCAATTAGCTTCCATGGTTACCTGTTTGTTCGGCCTCCACGTTCGACGGTGATAATTGCTTTTAAGGACCGGTGGGGATCTCCAAGTTGAAGGGCGTGGTGCGGGAGATGCCAGCTTCCCCCTCTGACGTCGACTGGGCCGACTTGGGTACCGCCGGGCAGTTGCGTCGCCCGACGCAGCAAACAGCACACGCAGCCACGACTTCCACAAACAATGTCTGGAACGCGAATTTCAGACTTTCTTAGCGAAATGTTAAACCTGGCCAACCACCGGCCGCCGACTCATATCGAGGTGAAGCTCGCTGGTCGAATCTCTTGACGCGACCCAGGACGTCGGCGACCTCGTTCAACGCATCATTCGTTACATTCTCCAGCCGCCCCATCTCTCCTCCCTCCGCCCTTATCGAAGTTGCAACGCGTTCGCGGGACGTTCATCATGGTCCTTGAGAAGACTCTCCCCGGTAAGACCGGCCCAGCTTTGCCCTACGACGTCTTTCTCAACATCATCGACATCCTCATCAACCAAGCCGAAGGCTGCAATGGCTCCATGACGTGGTTGCTTCGCTACGATCACGATTCCCCGACGAGACTCGTCGTCTGGGACCCGACGACGCCGACTCTGGACCCTTTGGGTTCACCGATCCAGCTCGCGCGCCATCACGACACCCGCCTCCCCGCGCAGATCAATCGCACGACGCGCTCCCACCGCAAATTCGTCCGCGTCCCCGTCTGGCAGGACCCAGGCAACTATCGCGGCCCCGACGCCTGGATCCGCTCCGAATCTGACTACTTCGTTCCCTTCTTCGCCGACCACGACGACTCCAGCGTCCAGGAAGAGTTGCACTACACTCAGGCTCTGATGCTTCCTACCCCCCAAGGCGACGTCCTTACCCGGGCCATCGAACGCGTTACCATCCCCAGCCGCTGCTTCTGGTCCGACGCCAACAAGGCGGGCATCGCCGCTCTTTCGACGCTGCCGAACCTCACAAAGACCTACATGGCAGTGGGCCGCTTCCATCGTCCGGAGAGGCTGCCCGAGTTCGACGGACGCCTCATCCGCATCGACCCGGACGTGTTTCCCGACTTGGTGATCTGGTCAATCGCCCACGGCCATACCTTCGCATCCCTCTACCGACCCCTTCGAAAGAGAGGCATCCGCCTCTACGGCTTCGCTTCCGATGCCGAGACGCCTGTGCTGGAGATCGTCAGCAACAGACGAGGAATTCGCGTCCGCTACGTCAGGTCGTCGACGTCGAGTGCCGGTCCTGCAACCCGATTAGGCACTCTGAGTAGGCAACGGGACAGAACAGTCTGAGAGCCATTGACACAGTTTTCCGGTGGCAACTACATGGGGTTCAGCAATTTGTTTGCGAAGAGGAGCGCATTTTGGTGGCTAAGCTTCGAGATACGAATCTGAGTCTGTTCTATCAGATGATAATGCAGACGTCAAATAATCTACTTACCTCCATGCCGCGACTGAATTCTGTTACCTTTCTACATCGGAGTACTTTTCCTTGCAGTTCAGAGGAGTTGTGGATTTAGTGGTTTGAACCAGATCGGCCGGACTTCGTTGCAACTTCTTGTGGAGAGATGAAAGCCCCTTTGGAACCACTGGCAGAAGAGGGAATCAACCCCCATCGGTTCATTGACTGGTCTGCATCGGCCTTTTGCCGGAACCCTTACCTCCGTTCTCGGGACTAATCTTCTCACCGTGGCGGAGAAGGTGAGTTGGCGACCTCAAAGATGCGAGCAAGGAGTAAAATATATGAATAGGGTGAGACTCTTGCGTTGAAGGGTATTTTTTTTAAAGATTGCCGCGACTTATTCCAGCTTCTCAAGGTGCCTGGCATTTCATTTTCTGAGCTTTCCCTACCCAAGTCAAGAAGCTCTCGACGACAACATTCAAATCTAAACGCACCACCTGCGCGGGGGCACTGTTTATCTGCCCCTTTGTTCAGCACTGTTAAACCCGTGCGTTTTGTTAACTAACTGCTATACCTACAATTGAGTGCCGTGCTAATAAGGACCTTCAGGGTTTCGGACGAATCGCCCTGTGATTTGCGGCGTAGCCACTCCGACCTCGAACCTTGATCGTCATCATACAATAAATAGCCAGCGCCAGAACCCATCTTTCTCCAAAAGCTTCATTGGAATTTATATTATCATCAGTAAGTCGTCGAACGAAGAGTCTGGCACGCGATCAAAAGATCAGACCAAACAGCAACCCGCCACCATGAACGCCCCAACGCCGGTTCCCCAGAGCAACCCACTTCAAGCCTTGTGCGAGGATATCGTCCTCTACATCCTCCGAATCGTTGTAGCGGACGAGATCAACAGCGCTCAAGAAGATCCGAACATCCACTTGTGGTTCGTCGACAACGTCGCGCCAGGTGACGTGAACGTCAATCTCCGGGACCTGCTGAGGATCAGTAAATACATGAGAAGCTTCCAGCGAGACCGGTTCAGCCTCATCCGGCGATCTCTACACACGAACCGGTACACCCGAGGGCTGCTGCTCCGGTCGATCAGCAGGGTGGACGTCTCGGGAGGGGCGCGCTGGGACCGCGAGACCATCCGCCCGACGTCGTTCTGGATCTGCCCCGAGAAGGACGTCTTCATGCTCAGCTTCGAGAGGTGCGAGTTCGACGCCTGGGCGCCCGTGCCGGGCGCCGCGTTCTCCCACCGGATCAGGACGGCCGTGCTCTACCGCGGACAGGACGAGCCGATGGGCGCCATACCGCAGGCAGCCAGGGATCTTCTCACCCTGCCGAATCTCCGGCGCGTGGGAGTCCTGAGCTACGCGACTTGGTTCTGGATCTCTACTTATCGGTACCCGCCCGGCATATCCCTGGTTCCCGTCAACGCTGACGTCGAGCTCTCCAAGATAGCTCGTGCCTCCGGGCGAAGGGCGGGGGATAATCGAGTTTCGTTCTGGGACCCGCTGCTGGACAAGGGAGTCAGCTTTGTAGCGTTCGGCCACCAGTACAGCCCGTTCTCTGCGGTTCTTCCGGGGGCACCTTATGCCGTGAATTAAGAGATATCAAAAGGTTTACGAGGCGTCTCAGGCACAACGAATAAACAAGTCATCAGTTAGCCAGAATACCACGTTGTCTATTAGTCTTCTTTTTAACTTACGATTGCCCCTTGGCGTCAGCAGCTGCATGTGAATCATCATTGCAATCGCTTGACGTGCTGGTGCCCATACTAAGGCGGTTTGCCCATCTCACCTTGCGGCAATCCCGACCACACTCGACGCTGAGATTGATTTGGTCTCTCCATTATTTATCTGGTTTATCTTCAGATTCTCGTCTTGGTTGGCACCTTCAGACATCGTCCTCGCACATCCGTATAGGCATGTGAGAGGGATGGCCGAGACTATGAAAACCGGCAACCTGAATCCCGGAAATGAAGACGTAGAAACTTATGCGAACTACATCTACGGCCAGACAGATCCAAGCCCACTGCCTCCGTTGCTATCAAGATTCTGCCTCTTTCCGTGCTAACAGTCGACGTGCTGATCAGAGTCAGGGTCGGAGGCTGGAGTCTTGTTCTTCATATCGCCGGGCGTATCTTCAGACTTCAACGTACGTCATGACGCAGTCTCGTGGGACGTCTCAGTTATCGCGTTTTCCGCTCCCTCGCTCGCGGTACGTTGCAACCGCCAGGATTTAGGCCGATGATATCGCACGCGCGGTCCATCGGGCGTCGAGAAGACCTCCGCCATCGCGTTGTCGTGCTTCCAGACCCCTTCTAAGGCAACCAGCATGCGTACTCCCTGATCGCAAATCGGCTTTCGGCGTTCTCCGAGATCCATAATGCTACGCATCAAAGCTAGCCAATCCAATTTCAAGGGCTTCGATCGGGACAATCTTGTCATAACGCCGAGGCAAAAGGGAAAATGGACCGTCATGGACTTGATGTTGGGCATCGAAGCGGTGTTAGCAATGATACTTCTCTGAAGACCTGCTATCCGTCTTTGGAAAATGAGGTCTTGGATGTGTTGTAGGAGACCCGAGGTTGGCTCAGTCCTGTTCGCCAGGGCAGGAGTCAGTTGAAGCCAGGGTTTCCCGGAAGTCGAGGGTAAAGAGATCGGCGCCAGAGCAGACCCAGACGCAGGGGCTCACTGTCCTAAAATAGATGGATGATTGTCCACGGTTCCTGGTGTCAAGAAAGGGAAACGCGAATGAAATAGATATGTATATATATATATATATATACATTTGGACCATCGCACGCATTTCCTGATTGAGATGGAGCATCGGCTGTATTCGATTGAATCGTCTTTCATGGATTGAATCATCGCAGTACGTTTTCATGGAACGCTTTTCCGGAGGACTGTATTACATGTTCTCTCATACTCTCATATATCCTCGTCCTTGAGGAGTTGACGACAGGATTGTTGTTTCGGCGATCGATGCGACCCATACATCTTCGATCATCTCATCAATGACGACGAGCAACACCTCGCAGGGTAGCCGACTCTGGCCTCTCTCGAAGCATAGCTGCGTTGTTGTGCCAAGTTTGGGGCCGATGGCAGGGAATAATTGGGGGTTTCCTTAGCGTTGCTGTTGTCCAACGCCGGAGGAAAATTGAGAGCTGTCGAAAGACACACACCCCCCCCCCCCTTCTCTTCTCCACAAACAACGAGGGATTAGGACTACAACGTTGGCGAGGGCTGTTGGCGGATGAGTCTGAGGAGAAGATTGCGAAGGGTAAGGAGAAGTAAAGTGAGGTCTTCTTATGTTCGACCGCCATGAAACGGGCGGATTGGGTGGTACTTGAAAGAAGGTTCGGGGTGGTGTGGTTCAGTCTTACTAGAGTCATGCGAGTTGCGTCTTGATTTTCTTCCCGTCAAGTGGAAGCTGGGAGTTACTTCGCCATCAGTACTGTTCTCCAACATCATGGGCCTTGCCGCAGCGAACTGGAATCAAGCAAGGACGGCGGCGAACGGGATCTGCGGCCTGCCACAAGGGAACGTGGACTAGCTCATTCTCACGAGCATCCTATCTCCATTGCGGATATGATAGTACATCAGTTGGCTGAACGCAACGTTTACTGTTTGTGGCAGCTTATCAGCATGCAGATAGCTCGGTAGATGCTCTTGGCTCTGTACGATGACAGGTTCTACGAAGGATATTATCACCTCGCTGAGCTGTTGATCAAATCCGACAGCATCCGCATCCGACTACTTGGCGATGTGCCCAACGACTACATGGGTCTGTTACGGGTGTACACACTCGGTTGACGAACGCAAACAGGGGTATGCCCGAACATCTTGCAAGCTGGGGGTAGCAAAAGGTCCAGGATGGATGACATTCCCCTCTGGGACGCTCGTATGTGCTCAGAAGAGACTGGTTCCCGTAGGAAGAGACAACCACCTACCATCTAGTAATGTCAAGACCTCACATGAGGAAGCCTGCCCGAGACAGCTGATGGCTTTCAGCCACGGGCTTTCCAAGCCGTGTTCCCTCGAGCTCGCTGGCCTCATTCTCACGACTCGAGGACTCCAAGGCCGAGTACGTCCGTTGATCAACTTCGACCCACCTCTCTCCCGAAGCCACCCAAGGTCGATGACTCTCGACGCTGCAACGCTCATTGCAACGTCTCTCCAAGCCGGTACGGCCGGGGGTTAGACACGACCCAGCACGTTGATCCAGTTGCCTGCCCCGCGTATCAGTCGCCGGCTTTGGTCGTGTCCATCTTTCATATGTATGGTAATATCCGGGGCAAGGGGTACCAGATTTACTAATTATCCTTCTCTTCATGGCTACTCAGACCGGACGGATCGCTCTTGGATGTGAATTTTCTTCTGCGTCGCCTAAAGAAATTGCCCGTCACCCCAAGGCGTGTGTGTCTTCGTAGTCTTCCGTCTTTTTTGCTGCGTCAACTTTTGCGTGTCATGGTCGTGTTGAGGGCGTCGTCGCCAGAGATGTTTCCGCACGTCGTCGTCGCTGTCGTTGCTCATGCCGTTGTCGTCGCTGCCGTCATCCCGCCGAGCCAACCGTCGTCGTCCTTCTTCTCACTCGTCATCCTGGCCCGATTGAGTTGTCCGTTGTGGTCGTTCGTTCGGGTCCTCATGCGTTCCTAGTCGTCGACACCTTGCATCGAACTGACTCGTTGTCGGTTTGAATGGTATCGTTGCTGTGGTTTCCGTGTTCTCGTCGCCAGGCTCGTTGCCACCGTCGTAGGGGGTGGTCATCGACTGTTCCTCAAACATGGTATTCCTCCTCGATCTTCCGCAGCTGTCTGTCCAGCACGGTCGAGATGTTGTACCATCCATCCTCTTCACAGGGAATCGGATGTGGTAGCGTGCGCCCTTGCTCTCCGTTGATGGTTGCCGTAGTTGTGATAATGGTCGTGACATCTCCCACCCATCGCCATCGCAAGCACGTTACAATCGAAGCTGAAGTCGACCCACATCGCCGAGGCCTCACCTCACATTGTACTGAGAAACAGACAACATCAGCACCAAGATTGAACGCAGAGGTAGGAGCACTCGAATTAAAGCTATGCGGAAAAAAAGGACGTGAAGGTCCGTGGCAAAAACACGTTTCGCCGTCTCCCCGGTTTCCCCAAAATGCCGCCAGAAAACATTGATGACATACGGCCGATCAC
Source organism: Colletotrichum agaves (assembly GCA_036785465.1). NCBI lineage: Eukaryota > Fungi > Ascomycota > Sordariomycetes > Glomerellales > Glomerellaceae > Colletotrichum > Colletotrichum agaves. The sequence continues at coordinate 36,695 of JAXISO010000271.1, read as the reverse complement.
CGCCGATCATCATCGCCTCCTCTCACCTGCCCATCAAGCTTGAAAAGGTCATAAAAAAAGGTAAAATATAATGGGAAAGGAAAAAAAAGGGGGTGGGGGAAGACCGATTATTAGTTTTCTCGCAGTTTTTCAGAACCTCGAAGCCGCCAGAGGACGAACGGCATGCCGCGTAAACTCTGCAATTTGCTTCCGCGACTCCGTACACGCGGGAAACCCGTGGAAAATCCGGTGCGAGAAAGGGCAGAAACACCACGAGATTTTCCCCGCTTACCGAATTTTCTCCTTGTTTTCCGCTAATAGATTCTTCCGGGGGGTCATTGAAAAGAGCCACAAAGCAAGAACATTCCCCTACTTTTTTGCCTGACCTTTTGAAACGCTCAACCGCGCTAGCGTCCGACGCGCGAACTGGTCGATCATGGAACCATGACGAACCTCGGCCCGCCGATCTTTGCCAAGCACAACCTGCGCGTGGTTCTTTGCCAGAAGAACAGAAATCCGTACAACAGAAGCAAAAGCCAATAATGTCCATCTTCTCCCTAAAAGGCGCTCAGCAATGCCGATCGCATATCACCGTCGCATCTGCTGTGAACGAACGACGTTGTAGATCGCGGGGGTTGGGTTTGCCAGCAGCAACGGTGGGTCAAACTGCTCAAATCTTCTGGTGGAAGACAACAGGGAACTCGTTTCTCCTTGCAGATCGTGAGTCCTTCGCGTGGGGTTGACTCGCCGCCTCGCCTCACCACCATTGACCAGTGAGATGGCTCCTGATGCTGTTCGGCAGCGATCTCCTCGCTCTCCATCGGGGTGGTCCAGACTGCCTCAAGGCTCCCGAGAGGCGTGTTTTCAGGGATCTACTGCTTCAGGCCCGGCAGCAGGCTAACAGGGGAATACCAAACGAAAGGTTTGTCGTCTCGGCTACCCTCAGGACGAGGAAAATCCTTTCAGCCGGCAGCAAGGTGATAGATAGGGTCAGGAAAACTGCAAACTTGTGCGGCCCTAACCCCTCCTCGCCTCCTGGTGTTTACCACACTCGACCCCCACGACCCAGAAGAGGAGAGAGGAAAGAACAACACCGCCACGGCTCCCCATCGCGACGCCCCTTCGACACTCGCAAATCCTACAGACTGCCACTTCAGGAAAGAGAGAGGCCGTGTCCGTGATCGCCATTGGCTCACCTTCAATGTTCCAACGGGAGGCGAAGGTTGCTCCCGCTATCGGCAATAAACCTAATCCTAGCTGTGGCTGGAATTGTGGACGGCGAGAAAGACATAGACGAGGGAGCTCGCCTCGGCAACATGATTGCTGCAGAATTATGTTTCTAGAAGTTAGGTAAGCTTCCTGTACCAAGAGATGAAGAAGGAGAAATGAAGCCTCTGTCGTCGAGGAGAAGGCCAAAAGACGCGATCTTATCTGTCTGGGATTCGTCTCATTCTTAACCTCTTGACCTTGATGGGAAAACCTTCCTGTGGCTCGGGTATACGTACAGGCGTTCCTCTTGAGACGAGACCCCTCCACCATGCTCCCGTCGCCTCGTGGTACCCCTATTCTCGGCGATCCCAGGAGTCTGGATTCAGTTGGGGTTGTCGGCGGCCCAGTGAGGGCGGCAGTTGCTTGGCCTGATAGAGAGTGACTTCTCACTAACCAGACCCCAAGAGAGTCTCACCCCTGGGCGCCAGTTGCTACTGCACGAAACTAAACCACATACAACCACAGCTGTTATGTTCCCTCGATCGCCTGGCTGTGGCGAGTGCATGAGGCTGGAACCAGTCAGGTCTTCGAAGTCTCCCACACCTGGCGCACGCCCCTAGCGAACGCGTGCAAACCATCCACACCACTGACTTTGCTCAGCCACAGGGACACGCAATTCTGGAGTCAGGTCGAACGAAGACTGAAGCTGTGGCTAATCTCTGTTGCTATACCCAACAAGCGATCAGCGTTTGTGTGGCGTCGTAGAGAAACCAGACTTTTTGACACAAACGCCCGCTAAACTCAATCGCTCTAGGCGAAGGGAGTGAATCCTTGCCCAGCTGAGATGTTGAGATCTGGATGCTTCTTGAGTGGTTGCTTCCCCTGGATGTGCAGAAGGGTTCAGGGCTCACATTGACGAGCTGTGGCACATATTGTGGCTAGATGCCGCGCAATCGGGCTGAAGACAGACGTCGAAGTGTCACCTGGTCTCCTTTCCCTTGCATGATCAATCGCTGCTTGCAAGTTGTACTTGTCTTTCTCCAAAATCTCTCCTGTTTCTTGCGGCGATCTCTCTGAGCCCTGGATGATCGACATTTGGATATCCGGATGGGGTATCGTTGAGCCACTGGCGGAAGACACGAGTCTTGACCCGCTTCTCCTCGAGTCTCTCGTATCTCGAACCATTCAAAACCGTCCGCCACACGAGCTCGGCACGTCACTGTGGCGAGTGCCCTCTTGCACCCGCGCTGGGCACTCACTGGATGTACCGGTACCTAGTCCATGGCCTGTGGCTTTCACCCCACTATCGTATGCCCTCATGCCCGCTGCATGATGCATGCCAAAGAGATATCCGCATGTACAGGAGCTGCACAGACACAGGGTCCTCGACTCGCAACGTCCAAATCTCCAACCAACATGATGATGGTGTCTGTCTGGGACCCTCTCCAATGTTTTGCGTTGCTCGTTTCTCGCAGTCTTTGCGATATCATCCGATGCTTCGAAGGGCAGGGTCCATCGCAGCATCTTGATAGGCTCAGATATTCCCAAACGTCCGGTTCATCCTGATGACGGGGCTAGGCGAGATGGCACAGTCTTGGCCGAGCGGTCCTCCCCACTCGCGCTCCAGCGATTTCTGGATACGGCGGTACTCTGCCACTCTGCGTGCTTTTGGGGCAAGCTAGCTTGACTCCAAATTCCCCGCAGCAGCCCCTCTGCTCGGAATGGAGGATTCTTCCGGCAACTTCGATATGTGATTTCCCTGATGCAACTGCATCAACCTTCCAAGTGAAAAAGCTCATGTTCCCTCAGCTGCAAACAGGTGCCACGGCATGCCCAACGATCGGCCGAGTCTGGTTGCCAGAACAAAGTGGCCAGTGTTGCTCATGCGTCTCGACGGGAGATCGGGCAGGGGAGAGCTGAGCTCGTCTCAAGTCTCTGACTCTGACGTCTTCTGACAGGGCAGGTTTCGTGTGGCTCAAGGTCTTTCCTCGACTGCTAACTCCGCATAATCCAGCTGGATGTCCGACCTCAACCGCAACTCATGCCTGAAAACATGCCGTATCGCAAGGTTGTTGTTCAACTTGTGTAGATGATCAGTACTTCGTGCACCATATGGCCACTTTGTACCCAAGTAACGGCAAGCATCGATGCACTGTTGGAGGTGTGATATAGAAACGCCCAGAGGTAAGAGTGCTCCGAAGCTCAGTGTGAAGGTGTCGTACCATTTCGGAATCGACAGCATCAGACTGACGGTGAGACGTACTCCATCAAACATTCGCAGATCAGTCCAACTGTGCTGGTGTAAAGTCCTCAAGCTCGGTCGGTTAGAGAGCAGTCGGAGGATATCCACGCCATCCCTCAGCCACAGACGCCACAGATGGCTTGTCTGTTTAACTGACCGAACATTGGGCTGCGGGTGACGATCTAGGCAACTAAGGTTATGTTGATTGGCACCATGTATCGGCGCATCAGTAATGGATAAATTGTGAGCGAAAGACGTGACAGGGCCAGTCGAGCGTCTGGACCGTCGTAACGCGCAAACATTCGCCACATCTGCCGTGGCTTAGACCCCATCTGGTAGGCAGGACGGGTGTCGATCGGTGTGGCTTGGACGAAAACGGCTTGGTTTGGGCGGCCTCGCTGGGTACCCTGTACTGTGTTGATGGCAGAGCCGGGATCCGGCCGAGCTCGGAGAAGGTGCTGGAGTCGGGGGAAGGCCGTGAACGCTCCGTCATTCTCCAGTCGGTGGCCGCGGAGCAGCCGAGAAGAGTCGCACGCAACCCATCGCGGGAATTTTACCGTCAATGCTCGCGATAATAAGATTTTGCCGAGGGCTGAGTCGCGCACATTGCTGGATTCTTCACGAGACCAACGACTGCAGCTCATGGAGCGCAGTTGATAGTTGCGACGGGCTCCTCGGCCCCCCCGCCAAGTGAATCTCCGGCATGTAAGAGGGTACGAATACGCCCACACCTTTGCCGGGCTGGCGCGGCGTCAAGGCGTTAGTTAGGGCTGTCGTGTGGCTAGTGACCACCGTCCGCATCGTCGATATCGAGCATGTCTTCAAGGGGGTACCCAGAGCCAAAGGGAATTGCATCTGTCCGTCGTTGTTCTGGCGCGATTATGATGGAATGCGACTGCCCTGCGATAGCAGAAGACCAGACCGACGCGGGCGCTAGCAGGCGTACTTGTCAACCAAGGTTTCAACGCCGCGCCAAGTGGCTCCCGCCATCGAAATGAGCGCTTCCCACGCGAGATTAGCCACGGCACATTCCTCTTCCAATCATCGTGCTCATGCGCCAAACGTTAATTCTGATCTCCCGGTCAGCAACAAGCGTTGCGCACAACGAGCTGAGAGCCGATATGAACCCCAGAACTAGTGCAGTCTTACACGGCTGTATTTCCCATTCTGTCACTGGCATTGCAGCGATGCACCATGTGCTCGCGCGGTTAGAAGGAATGATGTCAAAGTAAATGGCGTAAAATTCTGTCCTCCAGATAGACCAGAGAATCAGTGGGTATGTTGCTAAGGTACAAGCTGCAGTGCAGAAGAGCTCGTGCTCTTGTGAAATATTCCCCCAATTGCCTGCATTACTTCGTCGACCAGCTCTCGCCTCATGCGCGCCGCAAGTCGAGTACATGTTGGTGTGACGAACAAAAAAGAAGATTGTGGGTTGGGCATCAAATAATGTGGTAAAAGAAGTTGATGCGAGAATCAGAGAGAATATGTGAAAGATGTCGCATCCTGAGCAGCCGATAAACGTGTGATATGGACGTTGAGATGGACCACTTCGTGTTCGAGGTCTTGTCCGTTGTGGATTGCGCTTCCTACTTTCGATAAGCCTCTCGGATGTGCCGACAGCCCTGTGCAAGGGCGGGATATCTTTTGTATTTTGTTGCCATGCCCGTATTGATCCAGATCTAAATGCCCAAATCATAAATCCGCCCACGTGTTTGGTGATCAGAAGCGTTGAAAGGAAGAGCTGGCCCATCCAGGGACTTGGTATCTCAAAATCAACAACGCCAACTAAGCGATATCCCAACCATGCATGTGCAAGTCCGTGTATGTGTGTGTGTGTGTGTGTGTGTGTGTGTGTGTGTGTGTGCTCGTGCCGCCCGTGTTCCTCTGGCGTGCCTAGTGACAGACAGCCAAAAACAAGCACAAGACCCCGTCTAGTGTCCACATCCGATTGAAATGTTGCTGTGAGTAGAAAAGGATCAAATTACTTTAGATTAGAAGTTGAGGCGCAATTCGTAGCCGCCTTGCAAAGGATTTTGGTTCATGGTGTCGCCTTCGCTCGGGTCAACAACCATGTCCCATTCTCGCTTGGGCTGAACATCGTCCGTGAGCTCCTTAATTTCGAGCTTCATATCCTGGCCTTCTCTCAGTTCCGAAATGACATCGTCGTCCATTTCGACCTCGAGACCACGGTCCAGGACATGGACAGTTCGCACAATCTTTGAGGGGTCGATGTTCCACTTAGCAGCAACTCGGTAGTTGAAGTCCTTCAGGTTGCGCTGGGCTAGGTAGATGGCCCTGTAGTACTGGCTTTTCTCCGGCTCGGCTGGGCTGGGCCGGACGACGTAGAAGCAAGCGATAGGCTTCGCCACACGCTCGGGAGGGGGTCGGTAGGACGGATCAACTCCCAAGGCCTCAATCCAGCCGCTCAAACTGCCAGAGTCATCGGTCTTGCCAACCTTAGTGGGTTGGTCAGAGCCCTGTCGTGACGCAGGCTCATTGGAGCCCTCGCCATCAAAGCCCGACCACTGGCGGTTGGGCACTGCTGAAGCCTGAGATGCGAGAGATAAGGAGCTCGGCGAGGGGGACACCAGCGAAGAACCTGCTACAGAGCTGCGTCCGCTTCTCGCCTGCCAGGCAGGTCCTTCACGTGATTCCACCTTCGCAAGATCGACCTGCTCGCCAGGCAGAGAGACAGGGTGTAAGTCAGGGTCGTCGAGATCTTCGCCACGAAGATACAGCACACTGACGGGTCTGGTGCTCGTAAACATGTCCTGCAGTGTTTGCAGCTTGAAATGCAAATCTTCTTCAAGAGCAGGACGGGTACCCCCAGCCGAGCTCGTCGAAGACATGGACCAGGTTCGCTTGTGCTTATGAACCTTCCCGGGCCGTTGATCAGCGCCCTTAACTTGCGATGATGCCGCCGAAGACCTCTTGCGCTTCCCAAAATCTTTCATGCCGCTCTCGGCCTGAGCGATCTGCTGCTTGAGCTTGTCGATAGTCTTTTTGACATGTGCAACGTCGTTGGAAAGCTTGCGTTCAGCACCATGGTCACGGAAGAGCTTAACTTTGCAGAAGCAGATTTCGGGATTGGCGTCCGCGGCTGGCTGAGAAGGATCCGAGGGAAAGGTGCTTGTCTTCGCACAAAGTCGGACTGGGATACCTTTCACTCCTTTTGAGTGGCTGAAGTCTGTCGACAAAAAGTTGAAACGAACGGCAATGTTGCACTCGGGACCGCCGTTGATACCAGGTGTCCAAATCACCGAAAAGCCATCAAAGGAAGCGGATTCCAGCTCAATGCGGGTCCTCTTGTCGTCGCCCTCGGTGGGTTGGCCAGCCTCCACATATTCCACAGCTTGCAGCTTTCCTCCTCGTTGATGGGCTTCATTCGTGCCTCTGCCCTCTTTCCACAGAGCCCAACAAACTCCGGGCTTGAGTCGCTGCTGCTCATCTTCAAATGAGATGCGTACGAATGTGCGATACCTGGTCCCTGGGGCCACAGGAATTGTCGCGTTGGTATCGACGATTGAGAGGGAGTAGGCTTGGCCTTTGTTCAGGTAAGTCACCGGAATCTCATCGGCATGTTTAATCATAGCTGTAGGTGCATTGAGGGTTGCGTGGAAACGGAATTTTTCGGCGGATGGTGGTAGGGCTGCAGCCATGGGAAGGCTACCGAATTGCCGCCCTTGTTGAAAACCAACCATGGGTGAGTTGTGAAAAGCGCTGTCGATTGAGGCCATCCTTTCTTCAGATGGGTCAGAATTCATGGGTGAACCATCCTGTTCCATAGTCTCATAACCGGTATCTTGATGCACAAAAGTCGAAGGTGCGAAGGACTGCTGAGGCGCCGGAGGCTGAATAAAGGGATTGTAATGCTGCTGGAACTGCTGGGGGTGCATCCCCTGGAAACCGGCGAGATCCATCATGGCCGGCCCGGAGTTCATCGCGCCTTCGGATGTGGGCATCGACAACGGAGTGCCAAGACCCATACCGAGACCCAAGGTAGGTGTGTGAAGGTCACCGGCCTGCGGGTGATAGATGGTGTTGCTGCCTCCCGGAGTGGGGGTGTAGTAGCCCGGAGGCGCATTGGCAAAGTTGGTGAATTGGAATGAGTTGGGGTCAAGGAGGGAAGGAGTGAACCTCCACGGCTCATTCGTCGCTCTCGGTGTCGGATCTTGGTCCCTGAAAGCTTCATGACTGAGACTGTGGCTTCTGCTGAAAGTATAATATCAGCAAACACGTCATTCACGTCGAGACCAGTACAAAGCCGCATTTTCTGATGGGTTTGAATTTGCGAGGGTATCGTTGATCCACCACCGGCGACAGAGTACCCCGCGTTTCTGCCCGCTGGAGTCGTTCCTAGCAGAATATGACCGGACCGCTGGACGACAACGGTAACCTCGAGACGGCAAACAAGCACCAAGGTTCGGCGGAAAACTGGTTCGGGGACGGGTACTGACCTTTCTTGGGGCGCTGGGATTCCTGGGATGGGAGCAACGGCGGCGGTATCGACGGCAGCTTGCGGAATCCCAGCCGGTGCAGCGGTTGTTGCAGCTACCTCGGGAAACTGCCTTCTGAATTGGGCCAGCAGTTCATCGCCGGGCTTTTGGGCGCTTGCTCTGCGTAGAAGAACGCGAGTCAGCAACAGGCCGGTAAAGCACAAAAAGGTTTCGAGATGGCGCAACAACACGCAGCGGGTGTGCGGGGAGTTGAAGCCGCACAGCTATTTTTGTCGGCGCATGAGGAAAGAGGCATGGCAGAACTCACCTTTGGCGAAACATCTGTATAGCAATCGTGTGCGCTGTCCAACGACAGCAGTTCTTGGGTGGTTTTCAGAACGGTTAGTGTCCCGGATATTTCCAATCTCTTTCTGGCGAGCGACCAGAACAGTACGAATCACCGCCGACGTTTAGCCTTGGCTTCCCTCCGTATGACGCTTTTGTTGTTTGATCCAGGTGAGCTGGGTTGTTGGTATGGTCCTTTTTGTTGGTCTTAACGAGCGTAGGCGAGGTGGGGGAAAGCCGAGCTTTGGTGCCTCATAGAGCTTTGGGTGAGAAACGAGTGAATGGGGTGTGGTTGATGTTATTGTACGATGTCGCAGAGACAAGTACTCCAGCGGAATCGGGCCAAATGAAGATTGGCAAGCGACAGTGGCTGCTAGCAAATCGAAAAGTTGCTGGTCGTAGGGAAATGGGCCGCTTCAGTATGACGTCCGTGGGGAGAGCGGTATATTAGAGGGCGTGGTGGGTACCTGACATGTACGTATGTGAAGCAAGGTGGACAGACGGACAAGGGTACGGCGGAGACAAGATGGCCTAGATGCACCGTCGACCGTTGCTGTCGATATTGACCTTTTGGCGTCGGCCTGTCGGGGAGAAGTCTTTTGGAGAGGTCAGGCGGCGTGGTTGCGAGGTCGAAGACGAAGGTTGACGAAACTCATATGCGCACGAAAGGTGACGGCGGGGTCCTAGTCAAGTGATTTGCCGTTGGTCGCAGGATCTTGGTAGCCGGGCTTGCGCGTGGTTGCTTGGTGGCCTACTGCACAATGTGAGTTGTGAGCATTCGAAGACGGCGCGTTAGACGGGCTTGTGAGCTCCAAGTGGTGCGGTGAGGAGCTGAGCGCAAGGACGAGGAGTCCAAGGTAAAGGCAGGCTGGACGGGATGTTGAGGTTGATGCAGACAGGTATTCCAGGAAAGACTGCAAGAAACCGAGAGGACAGGTTGAATGAATGGGACGAGCGGTAACTAATGTATGTATGTAGAGGCGCGCATGTCGAGAATGGTCAGGTATGGATGGTGTGTGCGCGCGGGTTCGAGGAGCGGTGCCCTTGGGCTGGGTATTTGGGTCTGCGTTCTGGGTCCTCCTTGGAGAGAGGAGAAGGCATGGGTATGGGCCCTTGGGCTATGGGTATGGGTGAGAAGGTATGGGTACACAGCGGAGAGCAGGCGTGGGTAAGGGTGTGTGAGGTCGTGGGGATAATGGGCGTGGGAGATGAAAATGGGTATGGGTATGGGTATGGGTATGGGTACGGGATGGAGATATGAGCCAGGGTAAGAGGTGAGAGGATGCCGTGGCTTGTCGGGTATGGTATTGGGTACCTGATGCGCGTTGGGTGCGGCGGTAAGGCAGGTATCTGAGGTACGTACTCTTGTTGTGTATGTTTATCTTTTTCTTCTCCTCGTTTCTTTGGACTGAGGTGCCTGGCTGCGAGATGAGGTGACGGAGCAAGGTGGCAGCTGTGCGGCGTAGCTGGACCGAGAGACACGTTGGAGGAGACTTGGCCGAGAGGTGGACGGAGGGGGAGACAATTTGGAGTTGGAGTGGAAAGTCGGCTGAGAGAGAAGGGGGGGGCACAGATACTGCAGAGGACAGCGGTAGAGAAGAGGGCGTGTCAAATATCTAGAGAGGAGTACGAGACAAGAGGTAAGGTGAGGTGAGGTGAGAGCGAGCAGAGCGAGGTAAAGTAGGTGACGAGCGACAGGGTGACTCAATTCCAGAGTCGAGTAAGGCAAAGTTAGGTGCGGTGCAAAAAGATTAAGGTAGGAGAGACAAATGCAGCCTGTCCAGGGGTGATGTGAACAAGCGGTTAGGTGAATGTAGAGAGACTGAGGAGAAGGTGTGGTCGACGTCCTCTTTGGGGCTGAGGACGAGAGCTTTGCTGGAAAGTCGGGTGGACGTTTTTTTTTTTTTTAAGAAAAAAACAAGAAGTCGAAATACCTCCCACCGCGACTGCAATGTATGAGGTATGGGGTTTCGGTACGTATCTGTCCACGTCGCCTGTCGCTCATTCTGTTTCTCTTGAGGTGAGAGGGATTGGGGCGTCTTCTTCGGCGGCACACTCCTCCCGTTGCTGCTCTCCCTTGTCAATCCGCCTTCCATCTCGAAAAAAGAATTGTTAGTGCGCGACAATGGGCCTCGTACTGCAACCCCCGCTCTCTGCCCCCCCGGACGAGATGTGCTGACAGGGCTTACCTATGCCGACCCCCTCCGTGAGGACATGAAGACGGAGGACAAACGCGCCGCCGATGATGGGAGTACGCAAAAGGCGGTACGTACTCTCGCCCAGATGGCGGACGAGGACGTGTACATACGAGTGAGGACCGATTCGTCCTCCACAACCTCGTAGCCGAACGACTCGATTTCGGTCTCGAGTCGATATCAGGTATGTAACTGTACTGCAGGCGGTGCAAAGAGGGCAATCTTGACACGGACGATGCACGATGGCATTCATTCAAGTGACTGTGATATTGACAGCAGCAGTTGCGTTTTCGCCCAGAAGGTACAAGTATAGCCAGTATGTCATCGTGTCTCCATACAATACTTGAGGTGAGGTGACATAGTAGTCTACTTTCCGACGCTTTCTTTCTTACACGAGGCAAAGGCACGGCTACCCTGCCTTCTCAGATGCCGAAGCCCCAATTCGTTCCTTTCTCCCCTACAAAGTTGGCCGACACTTTTCTCTCTAAGGTACTTCGTAGGCAGCTTCAGCCGACTCGGGGAAAGAGCGAGAGAGAGACACAGTCTGTCGAGAGAGTGGGGGATATTGCCAGGGAAGACGCCACATCACGGCCGCCTTACCTAACTGACGTTGCTCTAGGGAACCGACCGCTCGGCCAGCACCCTACTCTGCACTCCCCGGAGATGGAGACGGGCAGAAAAAGACGACGTACGGTAGGTATCAAGGTGAGGGGACTCAGTCGATTGATGAGACTCAGGAGAGAAAAGCTCCCGAGTCTGCGGGCTCAGATGGCAGGCCCCGTATTGTTTCGTTGGGTCTGGTCTCTCATTTCTCTAGCCTGTTCTTTCCTCCTCCCTTCCCTTCCTCCGCAAGATCTTTGGGAAACAACGTGGTTGCCGCGTTCCTTGGGTCCCTCTTAGCCACTCACAGTGAATGCCAATGCATGCCCATTTGGGGCAGCTTTTTCAGGGTAAACGGTGACGAGGACGGAGGCAGGTACGGACGGACACCGAGAGGTTGCCCTTGCTATTGGTCGCTGTGTGTGTGTGTGTGTGTGTGTGTGGCTGTGCCTGAACCCTGAGGCCTGGGCCCTTTCTTTTTTTGTATCACCTATTTAGGACAATGTCTTCCACCTCGGCTCTTTCCCATCGTCACCGTGAGATTCAATGTAAGGCAGGTTAGTAAGTCCCTTATGTAGCGCACTAGGTTGTCAGCCCCTCACTAGGTCGTTGCCCTGGGAAAAACAGATAACTCACACATGGCAGGTGCAATGAGTGGCACCTTACTCAAACCTTAACCGTCCTACTTTCTGCTAGCTACCTTGCCTCTTACTTGCCGACTGCCAGGTGGTGCGCAGTACTCTGTAGATAGAGCTGTGGTCTGCTGCCCGCCGCACCTTGCATCGTCAATCACATCATCTTTCCCGCACAAGGGCCTCCCTTCGACGCATTTTGCCGCTTGGCCTCCATCTCCCAACTCAACTTCCGCACCCAAGCGGGAAACTGGATTTGTTTTTCCCCATCCTCTCTTTAGCATGTCCGTGTGCCGTGCGCCCTCCGCCGCCTCGTCATTCCCATCCAGCAGCATCCGGCCCCTTCTCATCTTTCATCAATGCCACCGCGATCACGGTGCGGAGTGGGCGGGTGGATGTCATCTGATTAAGGCGCTGCCTCCTGGATCGGTACTTCTGAGATCATCGCGCTCCTGATAGAGAAAAAGCTCAAAAATCTCAACCTCATGGACGGGCGCCCGAGCATTGAACAACTCCGTCCCTGGTGCGCTTGCTACCGATTCTGCATACAAGACGCCGGCTTTATGCGCCACCAGCAGCCGTCTGGGATCCGCCCGGAACACATTCCTCACTTCGATGCTTCTGCCGCCCGGCTGGCCGTCTATTGCCCACAGCTCTAGCGCTGCGTTTAATATCCGTGATTGATTTCTTCTGTCAATCACTCGAGTAAGCCGCCAGAGATAACCTACCATGCCCACTCGCATCGTCTTATGATTGGGATGCATTCCATGGGAACATTTAGCCTCATTGTGCAGGATCAACTCGTCTGGCAAACCCCGCCGAGAGAACTGGGACGACTATGCCGTCTGTTCTATTTCCTACAGTTACCCGAGAGTAACGCTGGAACGGCTGGTGATGGATGTCATCGTTTACATATCGCCAACATCCATGCAATGAACCAGCGTTGATTTCACCTATTCAGCGATCTCATCTCGCCCCATCACACCAAGAACAAGGGGAAAGATCATTTCTGCCGCAAGATCAGCAGCGACCTAGCATGAACTTGCGACGGCCAGCAGAAGAAAACAAATCGTCGTGCCCGATGTCTTACAGTCAACAACGCATTACACTCCACGCCAGATGCCCCCCAAAGACCCCCTGGACCCTTTACCCGTGTGGCTGTGCAATCTCCATTCCCCCACCCGCTGGCTCGCCAAAGCGCCTTATTAGCTTATTAGACGTGGTGGTGAATAATAGCGGTCGCATCCTAATCGAGCCGCATCGCAACGGGATACGTCCGAAGTTAGCAATAGCGTGCTATTTTGATCAGTCTCCGTACCTGCCGAAGACCTCATGTACAGAGGTCATTATCATCTCCAGAGACGGTCATGCCCGGCAGTGCTTGGCCAACAAAGGTCCTGGTCATGCTCATCATTGAGTCGATCATCGCTTCGACGGCCAGCTATGCCGACGCAGACGGCTCGATACAGCCGACAACTTACTCGGCGGCGGCAATGGTCTCGGATCGACTGTCACAACACCAGGTTCTTGGAATACGTTTTCGCATGGCCCTACGTATGACTAGCGACGGCAGATTGTCGCTCAATGCGCCGCACCCTCCAGAGTCGCGTCGATGCGGACCACGATACCGTAACGAGATCAGCACGCTATTCTGCAGAGGCGTCGCTTTCCCTCTGATTCTTGGTTTGTCTTCGAGTTTGGCTGATGGCTCAGTAACGTTGCCAACGTCTTTGTCTCAGCTGCTGATGGGATATGGGCCGGCAGGCAGGCTGATATGCAGCAGCGTTTCAGTTCGACTTCTTACCCCTTGGTTGATTCGGTAGCGTTGCCCACTGTCCATCGGCCGCTTTTGAGAACAAAAGAGAGAAATCCTGCCTTTCGACGTCTGCGACTCTCGACCGTTACACACCCCTTAGTGATCATTAAACGGCGCCGTCGCAACGTCGCCAACGTCTTTTCGGTTGAAGCGCCGTTAGTTGGAACCGATACTGGTACCCGCGCGCGGGAGGCACGCGGCGTGGTTCTCGCTTTGGCCCCAAATCGATCGATCGTTGGATATGCTGTAATAACAGCGGCCAGCGGCCTAATCAACGAAGCCACTGACTTACAGCCTACATTGAGCACCCAGTGTACCGATGCACATACCACAGTGGCGAGCCATTCTCCAGACGAACGTCGTCTATTTACTGCTGACGAGGACCCCTCTGATCTCCGCACCCGATATTTTTATCCTCTAATCAGTTCGGGCAATAAGCACTCGGCCTCATCTGATCTCTTGACATACCATCAGTTGAGTACCCCAAGAAACTGCTTACGGCACATCATGGTCATCAGGAGGTGATGCCTCAGGGCGAGAGCAATCTCGGCGCCCCTGATCATCGGGGCGCTTGCATGGTGTTTAGGGCGTCGTTCTGTACCTCCGCTTAGGGGAGAATTCGAGACACTTGTCCGGCCTCAGCAAGGGAGTCATCTCGTGACTTAGAATCTTGGGTTCTACTGCTCCATTTTGACCAAAAGCATTTATCAATGTCGTGGCGCCATTACCTATCATATTGGCGGTCAACAGATGCGAGTGCAGAACGGATGCGTTGACGTCATACTGACCAAGACATGTCGGGTAGTCCTATTACTCAAGTGTTTCGAGTTAAGTTCTCTTACATCAACATATCCCGAAAACACCATGTCAGGCAGCTCACACTTCCCGTCGATTATCCGGCCCGGCGCGGCGTCTCGAGGCACCAAGGTATAGGCGATAATTCTACGCTTGCGCGACTAAATTCCGCATCTTCACCAACCGCAGCGCACACCAATCACGGATTCTGAAATGGACCTCAACTCCTTTCATTTTGCGGGTGCAAAAACTTGCGAGGTTACTGCAGGGGTTCCCAGCCACCAGCCCCAAAGAAAATTATCTGCAATATGTTGGCAGATTGGCGCGAACGTCAATTGAAAGATCCTGGCGTTATAATCCTTATTCCATCCAAGCTTATTCCCACAGGACCACAGGACTCCGTTTCTGTCAGATTTGAACGTTGAAAGGAAAAGGTGTCATTTCAGAGAAGCGATAACTATTAACTTCTAGGTGGGGTCGAGCTGTCCGAAATGCCAGCCAGTATTAAAGCGTTTCTCATGAGTGCATCATTGAGGTTCGACAGTCGACGAGAGGTCAAGCGAAGTTCTGGACCATCTGATAACGCTCGGGCAAGGCACCTCAGCATTCAGCACGTCCCCATGGTTCGTTCGGTCGAGGCACTGGAAGCCGACGCGGCGTTTGACACTAATAAGACACTTGCTCTTGCAGAACGGGATCAACGTCCATTCGATCTTTGACAACTGAGGACGAATTCGAAGATAGCCAACGCTGTAGGCTATGACTGACAATGCCGACAGAGACGGCCACTCTTCATCCTCGGGCGCCGCGCCGCACAATTAATGCTAGTGTCAACGGTCTACACTAGCGACAGGCCACGATTTGAGAATGGCCGTCTCATGTCAGGCATCGGTCAAGGAGCTGGAGCCCAGCCGGCTCGCATGGATATGGTTGTTCTTAAATTTTCACGACGAGGCGGAGAAACGTTGACGTCATTTCGACCCAGGCAAGCCTCCTTACCCACAACCTAATGCCGAAGCTCGTCAAGAAGCTAAGAAACAAGATCGCGGATCAGGGTGAACTCGACTGCTATATCGGCGGACGTTTATCCGGGCGATTTGCCAAACGAGTATCGGATCCGGGTCAATAAACGTGGCTATTGGTCATCAACTTCACGGGGAGTCGCAGTTGGTAACTCTTAGTAGCCGTTCATCCCGTGTTGGCAGGAGCCCAGTCAGCACGGCACAACAGCACGGAAAACCTCCGACCTCGACTGGGCCACTTGGAGCAGCTTCACCCCCCTCGAGCAGACAGGAGGCGCCCCCAACGTCAAACGTCTGGTAGACGTTGTCAGTCATGGCAAAGGGGCAATAGTTGCAGCTCGTCAGGGGCTCGTCAGGGATGGCCATGCCCAACACAAATGTCCCAAAGTCCTGGACCAGAGCTTTCTTCCAACATTTGTAACTGCAAGGAAAACCCGACGAGACTGGCGCCGTCATGCAGACCGCATAGATTTCATCTGACAGGCACCTCGAGCAGACCCAGTTAATCATCAGACACCGGTAGTTGGAAGTCCCAACGATTGCTAGTTATCGGGTATCACACCTTGGTGTACGCCACAGGTACAAATGGCAATCAAGTACCAGCTGTTGCCGGCGGTTGATGGAGTTTCCGAAGGGTCGACCTCGTGATCACTTGCAGCCGTATGCGGTGGCAAGGGGCATGGGTGAAGGAACTTTACTACAAGTTCGGCCCCCACCCCCCAAAGTTGTGCTCATTGCCATCACCAAATGGCAAATGCCTCACTGACGCAATTGGTGACCAGCCAGAATGGATCATACAATTTAGGTTGTTTCTTCTGAGGGTTTGGTTTGGTGTCGCCGAGATGGAGACGAGCGACAGGAAGAAATCTCTGTCGTGGGCGGACCACGCCGGCTCGTCTTGCGAGGATGCAGCCAGTTGGAGACGCGGCTCGCGTTGTGTTGCTCGCAAGCTCTCGGGATCATTGGAGACAAACAAAGGTGGATGGGGCCCAGGGACTGGCTCTATCTCCATCCCAAAACGGACTGGGGATGGATGTCAAGGTTAGAGACCGCACCGCCACGATACAATGATGTCATATTGTGACTAGCAAAAACTCTCCCTGGACGGGTCCTTTCTCACCGAAATGCCTCGTGGAAGCAACACTTTCTCCACCACCCCCACGACGGTTGTGAAATTCTCAGTACCGAGGTACTCAAGACATGGTTCGAGTTATACCTACCCAGGGATCCCAAACGTCAGTGCCGTCCCATACTAACAGTACATAATAGGACATTCAAAAAAATCCATTTTAGGGTACCCTGTTAGAGAGGGTCCTATCTCTAAATAAAATCCTAGATCTGAGAGTAAGAATAATTATATCATTTAAGTAAAATATGATATTCTTTCTATTAACTCTTTTATAAGAAGAGTATATTCTAAATATTTTAGCTCAATAACCCTTGCCTTAGGTATAGGTTGTCGACACCACACATCCATATACATGATGCTATGAACAACCTACAGCTTCACTATGCAAGTCGCTTGAATCATGTTGGAGGTGGTCTTGGAAAAATGGCGGCCGCGAGTACACTGGACGCCGTTGCGAAGAGAAGAAACCCACGCCGACAGAGGTCCAAGTCAAGCCGAATACATGCGACACATCCACAAGGAGGTGTGGTCATCGCGCGGTCCCAAGGGGGGAGGGGTGTTGAGAAACGGCATCGACGTCATTATTTCGCATACGGGCCCCGTTCAACACTCTTTTTCCGGGCCTGACGCTGTGTGCCGGAGCTCGAGGACGAGTCTCGGCGCCTCATGCTGTTCTGTGGACGCAGCACATGGATCATGTGGGCGCCAATCTACAAAAAGTTGGGTACTGGAAATTTTGACCACTGCTGGCCCGGATAATTCACCGTTTGTGGGTACGACGTGGTGCTGCCAGGGCGAGGCAAGATGGCCGAGTACTTTTAGCGGGTGGGTATTTGACTCCCAACAGGAACTCCCTGGGGGGGGCCCTTACCCCGGGATCTCGAGGGCTCTCCAGGATGCCACGTCGAACCCAATTGCCTCCCGGCGTCCACGACGCGCCGGGCGACGATGCCGACCTCGGGCAGGATGCCCGGCACGGCGTCGGCGTGCTTACGAACAGTGGCAAAGTGACGGATTGCTTGGCGGAATCCAGTAGTACGAGTATTGTACTGAAGTAAAACAGTCGACCGAGAGAGAGCGAGAGAGAAAGAGAGCACGGGGCTGGCAGCATGCCATGAGCAAAGCCAGCGGCAATGGGGCAACTCGATGTTATCGCGAGCCAAAATTTGCCAAGCTTTGGGACTGCAACTTTATGGGGCTCGCTCAGTGGGCGACCGGTCGTGGCGCTCTGGTCCGATGCCTTTGTGATCGCGCCAAAAATCCCACAGGGTCGCTAGGCATGCATGCTTGCGGAGCCGAGGAAGCGTTGCTTCGGAGCACGAGCTCTTGAGGGAAGATGAACCCATGGCATCCCGTTTGATGGCGTGTTCGCTCGGTCGCATCCGTCCGTAAGAGATTGTGACTACTGATGGTGGGCTTCCCAGTCTGGACAATCGATGATCTCAGCTTGGGATCTTCTGCGAGAGGGCCCTGGGGTAAAGCACACTAGCTACGGGCCCTGAAGACCGATCGATACCAGCAGGCGGCTAGCCTTTCAAGGGTCCGAAACTCTGCCGCGGGTCATCGGATGGCATCGGGCACACCGGCCAGCCAAAATGCACAGGCACTATGCATTCGATTTGACCCAGCAAGGGCAGAGTCGCGACTGTCGTGGAACGGGATAGTGGTCAAGCCGGTGGAGGCGCCTCAGGATTCGAGTGAGAGATGCGGTTCGAGGCGGCGAGGTTGCAATGATACAACATTTCATTCACGCGTCTGAAATTGCTCAGGTACTCTCGTGACACTTCCAGGTCAGCGTAGGATTCCGCGCCTCAGAGACCTGCCGTAATTGCAACAGTTCGTCAACTCCACATCGGCAGAGGCGCAGAGCGGGCGAGGGCCGCCTAAGGCACTAATCGCGATGACGGGAGATTCGTTATGATGGTGCTTCATTAATAAGTCTTAATAAAACCCTGCCAGAGTTCGCTTCGACGCAGACGCGAGTCAGTCGGCAAAACTTGAACCAGACACACAACTTTTGGATGGGAGAGGAGGAGCCTCAGCGTCGATGCTTAGTTAGCTGGACACATAAGCTTGGATCCCCAATCTGAACGTACGATGGAAGTGTACACAGGGGCCGGCCGGAGATGGACACGAGACACTATCGGCGGCGGCGCATCTCGGGCAGTGGAGGCGCATCAAGCGCGCCGGTGATGAGAAGCTTTCGTCAGTCAATGTGCGTCAGGGCAGGAACGGTTGTGTTCACCGGCTTGGGTTGAGGTCCACCTTGTGTTGCAGTCGGAGGCCCGGGGCAAGACGTTGCCCTGTGCCGGGACATGGACTTTGGACCTCGGGGACGTGCCCTCTACTCGGGTCTACGAGATGACGACGCTTAGTGTCAAGTTTGTAAGCGCGCCCGTTCGACTAGGGTTGCTTGGCGGAGGTTGTAGCACTAAGGGCGGCAAAGATGTGTTCGCCGCGTAGGTAATTACGGTATGGTGCGCACAAGGAAGCCTGCCCGCCCAACACATCAAGAACTTGCCTCACACGATCGAGAGACCACCGAGGAGCACCGTAAGAAACGGCAACAAGGTTCCGCCGCATCTCCGCCCAGCCACGGAGTAATTTGCCAGAGGTCGGTTCAGTATTGGATTATGGCGCTCGGTGGACATGTTTGTCGTTGCTGTCGAGGTGGTCCGGCATTGTTCAGTGGCGGTTCGGAGAGCATCCCGCGTGCGCCCCACCTAAGAATTGCCAGGATCAGGGTTCCGATGGTGGGATTTGCCCTGGGAACACTTAAAGGGTCTCCGCCGACGCCGCCGGGATGCAGCGATTATTGACGGCCGCTTTTGCCCAAGACGGAATATGTTTTGTCGATCATGAGGTCATTGGCGATGGGGAGCTGGGAGGGTAGAAAAATCTTCGATGGAACTTCCATCTCCCATGGATCTTGCGGGGACAACCAGGGATTCATTTCGGAAGGAGACAGAGAGAAGGGGGGGGTTGCCGCATGGCGGCGCACGAGCAGATAATCTGGCAGATTGGTCCCTGAGGTTGGCGAAGGGAGCAAGGGTCAAAAGCTTCTGGGTTCGATGGTCAGACGTTGGCAGGCGGGATAGGAAAATAGCGATGATCATTGCTGTCACAGGTAGGTTTCTCGATGGTGGAAATCCGTGGATGGAACCCTTGATCGCAGCCCTCCCCCTGGGAAAATCATTGAATGTTGATATTTATAGCGGACTGAGCCACGATGAGGGAGACCTGGAGGGCAAGCGCTGACGTTATTTGCGTACGATATTTGCAGAGGTCGGACATAGGAGGCGCTGGGCACCGGAGGGACTTGGGAATAAGGGGGTGTAAAGGTGTCATGAACCCCCCGGTTCCCCGAGTCGCATATCCGACGTACGTCTCGAGGAGGCGGCCGTGGGATGGCATTGCAATGAGGATGACCGGGCTCTGGGTTCCGTCCACCACGGAGGCTTTGCCACCAGGCCGGCTGCCCGGGGATCACAGGGGCCGCTGTTAAAGGACCTTAACCCAGATTCAGGGTGCAGTCTCGAGGAGATTTGACGATGGCGGTGCTTATTGGGCGGTGCTTATTGGGCGGGGACCGTTGAAGCTTGTCCTGTTCGGTGGCTGCATTTGGATGGCTTTGGCGATGCAACTCTTCAGGTGAACCCGTCAGTTGGTATGTTGGAAAACGGTCAGAATGCAGATCTTCCAAGATTCCCATGCGAAAGACGACCCCAAAGTTGGCAGTTGGTGGTGAGCAATACGAAGAGCCGGGTTTCGGTAAGTGAGTGCCGAATGCAGGTACTGGACGAAGGTGCGGGTTCTTTTTCCTCTTCCATATCCTCCCTCATCGTCAACTTACCTAGCTTAGGGGGAGGAGGAGGAGGCGTTTCGATCGATGATTGGGTCCAAGGGAGGCGAAAGGGGTGGGAGCGTTGACTATGACTACGATCCCAGAAGGCGCACATAGGGTAGCATGATGGACGGGGATATCCCCTTTCATGCCGTCCTTGGTTGACTCGTTGAGGGTCTGATATGAGGATACTGAGGGTACCAAGCATTCAAAGTATCCTGCTGCCGAGTTTGATGAGGTTTTGATGGGACGGGATACGTTCGGCATTGGAGGAACCCCGACAGGACCCTGAGATGGGGGTTCCTGAAGATCGACACGTTGCATACGACCCAGGGCAAACGCTAAGAACCGCCTGTCTCGTGTCTCGTGATGGCTTCAGGGTGTGAGTAGGCCACCAGACAAGGCGGAGCGAATTCCGGGGGGACTCTGAAGCGGGAGAAGAGGGGAAGGAGGCAAAAAAGTCTACGTTGCGCATGGCATTCCATTTGATCCCGATACATTCAACTCGTGACACTTTGTGTCGGCGCACTAAGACGAGCGGGATCTTGGTTGGTTTGGGGTCGGGCTGGAGTTTTCATCATAGTGGTGTGGTCATGGTGTTGAAAGGAGAAAGGCTGCGAGGCTTTGTGCCCTCTACAAAGGGTTGAAAGGGGGACCACGGCCTTTCACGAGCTTTGCCCTTTGACTGGCGCCTTTGTTACGTGCGTGTCTTTTCTACGATTAATAAGGAAATGAAGGACTGACTGACTGACTGACCAGAACCACACGCAGCACTCATACATAGGACATACATATACTGAGAGCACAGGAGTCAGTCAGTCACCTGGCAAGAAGGGTGGGGTCCTACCATTTTACCGACGAGCGGGAGAGGAAGAAAAAAAGATGCCGCCGCAGCCTCTCGTTGCTGCCATGTGCCCCCAACACTATAGCTTTTAAGTCAAGGTCTCGGGGCTTGTAAAGGCGGGTGGATTAGACATGTGCACGGATGATTGGCTGATGTCCGGTCCATCGGTCGGGACCAAGTGCAAGCCTAGGCTTTTGGGCTTTTGTTTCCTGCCGTCTTTTTGAGCACATGTTCAGTCAGGGCCAGATCCCCTTTGAGATGAGGGGATTGTGCTCTGTAGCGGATAGATGGAGTCGTGTTTCTGTATTCCGGACTCTTGTCTCTATTGAATCATGATTGTTCCAAACATGTATAATGGTATTATGGCTGAGTCTGTGAGAACGAGTTGCGAAAAGTCAGAGGTGCAAGGCCCTCGTTTCGATATCAGCGATAAATAGACAGTGCTTTGAGCTCTTATCGTCCCGTCTACAGCAGGCAGACCTTCTGTACCATGTCGGCTGAGGGTGGGGCCTGTCAGTGCTGTCGTGCGCTGCGTGTCAGTACCAACATGTGCCGCGGCATCTGAAACCTTAATAGAGACAGTCATGGACAGTGTACACATGCGCCTGGATGTATTGGTTCGTGCCAAGCCGCGCCGAAAACGTCTAGAAAATAGGCGGCGGCACTGACGCACGTCACATCTGGCACTGTATGCCAAGGTACCTTGGCTCTCTGCTGTCCCCTCGTCCCCTCTCTGGGCCTTAGCCTGGGCCTGTCCCATTGTGCCATTGAAGATGTCCTCAGCGCGGCCGGCGGTCAACACCATTACCCTTCCCGCCTCCGGTGCAGTGCATGACACCTTTTGCGTACCTCACCTTTATCCTCAAGTACCTCTCTTCTACATTTTGCCTCTCCAGCTACTTACGACAGGACAGTTACGTGTACCTTACTTATGTACTTTACCTCGCTGGCCCTGGAACCTTTTTTTAAACGCGTTTGCTACATCATCCTTTCTACCTTTTCTCTCATTATCCCACCGCCCTGCTGCAAGAAGGAAGAATCCACCAGCTTCTTCTCCCTTTCCATGTTTTCCGAGTTTTTCTTTGCTCCTCCGTAGGAATATCTCTTTCTTCCTCTCGCCATCTCTTCGGATATCCCCGCCGCGCATGAGTCGGACAACTGAAACGGAACGGAACGATCCTCATCCTTGACCCGGCGTCGAGACTCTCTCAGGCTACGAACTGACCGGTTGTTTTGTCCTCTTCATCCACCTTTGCCTTTCTGCTGCGATAGAAATCGCTACGCGAGAACAGAAGACAACAGAAGAAGCGCGGCCTACATCCTCGACGTCGTTGTCGTTATTGTCGTCATCGTCTTTTGTGGGTTTCTGAACCCGGTCTCTCAACCACGACCAACGACCCCGCCAGCCGTTCTCGGCCCCCCCCACCTTATCTGGTAGGAAGCCGCCCTTTTTTTGGGCCTTGGCACTTGGGCAGAATACCGACAAGGCAATCAACGTCATCATCGTCTATCATTAACCACCCGACGAGACAATCATGGCTTCCAAATCTGCCAACGAAGCTCCCGAGGAGCCCCAGAGCGACGGATCCAAGCTGAAGACCTTTATTGGCATCCTGAAGAAGTAAGTACACTGCGTCGGTCATCTGGCGGTCTGTCTTTCTGCATGCGCCGCACGCGTCCAGAGGAGAAGGTGAGAGGAAGGGCGCACGTGGATGCGAAATCCTGCGCCGTTGTCGTGCTGGTGGCGAGCTTTCGCTGACAAACGACGATCACGGGCGCTTAAACCGCGTCGTCGCTGAGGAAAGGCATGCAAACGGAAATGTTGATCTGAGAACCTTCGCTAACCGCCGCGTCTACCATCTAGGTTCATTGGTGTCGCTGACCTTGCTGCGGTGCGCTTCTCTCTTCCCTCCCAACTCCTTGAGCCCACGCCGAATCTCGAATACTGGAACTACCTCGATGCGCCTAATGCTTTCGTCGCCATCGGCACTTCCGATGAGCCCCTCGATCGCATGCTCGAGGTTTGTCGCTTCTGGTTCACCAAGGACCTCAAGTACGCGAAGGGCAAGCCCTGCAAACCATACAACTCGTGCTTGGGAGAGTTCTTCAGGGTGAGTGTGGTGGCCTTTCCGATGAAACTCGATGCGATAAGCCGTACGTGACTCGCGTTGCTAACGGTAGACAGTGTAATTGGGAAACCGAGAACAACGCGCCCAAGATCAATACCACAGCCCTCAAGACCGGAAGCGGAACCGCTAGCAGCTCCTCCAGCTTCAAGTCCGCCAAGGCCGACAAGAACGCCTCCGCCGTCTCCCTTTCTGTCCCGCAGCACGGCACCTCAACCCCGGACAAGAAGCTCATTCGCGTCTCCTACCTCACAGAGCAAACCTCCCATCACCCGCCAGTCAGTGCCTTCCACATCAGTTGTCCCGAGCGAGGCCTCTCCGCTCGCGGCTACGATCAGATCACCGCCAAGTTCACCGGCACCAGCATCCGCGTTCTGCCCGGTGAGCACAACCTCGGCATCTTCATCACGCTTGAGAAACGGGGCGGGGAAACTTACCGCCTGACGCACCCCGCCGCGCACCTCGGTGGTATTCTGAGAGGCAGCTTGAGCGTCAGCGTCAGCGAGATGGCATACATTACGTGTTCACAGACCAAGCTCAAGACAATTCTGCATTACGTCGAGACGGGCTGGCTCGGTCGTTCCACAAACCGTGTTGAGGGTGTCATCTTCAGATATGATCCCGAGAACGACGACAAGGTGAACATAAAGGACGTCCCCGAGGCCGACATTGTCGCCCGCCTGAGCGGTCCCTGGCGCGAAAAGGTTCAGTTCACCTTGGGTCCCAAGCCAGTGGTATGTACTCTCACACCCCACTCCATTGCATAAACTAATTTCCGAAGGATTCACATCCCCCAGAGGCCCGCTACACCATTATCGACCTCGGTCCGCTTAATGTTGCCCCCAAGGTCCTTCCCCCGGCCGAGAAGCAGCTGGAGAACGAGTCGCTCCAGCTCTGGTCGGGCGTCACCGAGGCAATTCACGCCAAGCAGTTTTCTAGAGCCACAACGGTCAAGGTCGAGCTCGAGGAGAAACAGCGTGAAAAGGCCCGCGAGCGCGAGAAAACGGGCGAGGTCTTCAAGCCCGCCTTCTTCGAGCAGATCACTGGCAACGAGGGCAAGCCCGAGTTGACGGAGAAGGGTCGCGAGGTGCTCGCCAGGGCGCAGAAAGGCGAATGGGACATGAACGGTATTCTATAGGTCAGGAATACCCGGAGGACTCGTCACAAGGACACCACTACTCGTCGAAAGGGGGCATCTGGACTGAAATAAAAGGCAAGGGGCATATTACAGCGCTGGTGCTGCATCGGGTTTTTTTACTTTCCCAGGGTTTCTTGGGCATCGACTAGCCTCCGTCTACCCCCTTTTTAATGTTCTGCTTTTCTTGTTTTTCCTCTCACGGCCGACGACATGACGCTATCCACCAACACTACCACTTCTACCACTATTCTTACCCGATAGGATTGAGGTTGCATTTGTTTTGCATTTGAGGTTTCTTCTCTTTTCGATTCCCCGTTAGATGGGGATGAAACCAAGAAACGGATGGAAGACCTTTTTTTCCCAGTTGCGTCGAGAATGACAGGCGACAATAGGGTGACATGGGGAGTTTCTTCATCGAATGATGGGTGGATGGATGACACTCGCTCGTTTCCCATCTGATTCAATATGGACGGCGATGGACACATGCACTCAAACACACAAGCACAAACAGTAGTATCACACGGTTAACCTACCTGGAAGACAGGAAGAGGTCTCTTAGGCGTCGGGAATCATTTTAGACGGGGCTGACACTACTCGTTGGGTAGTAATAACGTATTTTAACATGTTTTCACTGGCAGAGCGTTTCCGCCCTGGCTGTACATTGTCGGAGAATCTGCCCTTGGCGGAAGATTCTGCCCAAGATGATGTGACCCACGTACAGGTTATTGACAGATTGTTGTACCTTTCCCTCTCGGAGATCCAACAAACCCTGTTTTTCTCATGAACCCCAAACCCCCGAGGGGAAAGCCAAGGGGTGGGGCAAAAGAAGTAAGTGGCTGCCACCTTCTCTTCACCCTTGGGGATGACGAGACGATGGCTGATGTATGCCCGGAGTTTCCGGGTGAGATCCGAGATGAATAAGGTTGGTGTGAAGCTGGATAGGGGCAAGGTTTTTCCAGATGGGATGGGTGTTGGGATGGCCTTTCTCCCGGGAGGAGGTATCATGCTGGAGGAGGGTTGGCAGATCGGATGAGTTTGGGGTGATACATGTGGTTTATGGGGATCAGCTGCGCATCATTTGTGATGATTCTCTGGAATCATCTTTGTTGGCCAGCTTGTTATCTCGCCTTGGAGCTCACTTGTTTGAGTTGCACTTTAAGGATAGGGCACACAATGGATAAGTGTTCCTCTTCTCTCGGTTCTCAGGTTCAAAAAGATAACAGCAACTTCTCTGCAGTCGTTGTGGAATTGACATTTTGTCTGACTGTGTTATTGATGAAGAGATTGTTGAAGAAAAGAGCAACATAGTGGTAATCATTGGGAGCCCTTTCCCACCCTGTCTTCTTTGGTTTAAGAAAATCAAGTCTTGTCTTATAAAGCCAACCTGAAAGTTGTTTTGTCTATATAAATATTTCTTCCACTAAACTTTCCATCAGACATTACATTATTTAAGAACCACTAACAAACAAGCTGGGAAGATTAAGATTTTCTGTGAGCAAAAAACAGGTATGTCCTTCACAACCATATTCTCACACCATATCCTCTAGCAGTATTCCGCGCTGTGTTCCTGTCTTGGTATGGCAACTCCATCCTCTGAGGCATTAACAAGTAACACAATCCAAGAAAAAACAACCCCTTCTCATCACAAATTACAAGACAGACATGGCACGCCTTGATAAGAGCCTTTGGTGTTCACTCCCATTCGACGTCTTCCTTCTGGTAGCTGACGCCATAATTGAGGACGCTAATGTGCAGGCCTCGAAGACTCCTGAGAACCCGTTCCAGCAGCTCATCATTGAGAACGACATTGAAGAGTACGAAGAGGATTTTCAACGCGTGCAAATCCTTCGCTTTGCGCTCATCCGCTCCATCTCACAAGTCAGCTGTCAGACCCGAGCACTGGTTACCAAGGTATTCCCCCGCTTCCCGCGCGGCCTCCAGAGGAGAAGCTGGCTCTTGCCCTCACCGGATAGAGGTGTGCTCTACTCACATGTCCGAACGCGTCTCCTGCCACCGGCCTGGATCATTCCCGCCATCGTCGACGCCTTCACCCCCTCCCGAACCATGCATCCTTGGAACTCCGGCATCAGCATGGCGAAGCAGACGCACCAAGGATCAGGCACTCCTGCGGGATATCCAGATCATCGTGTACGTTTTCGACGACTGCGACGACATGGTGTCCATCGAGCGCGAGACAGACGCGGCCGCGCTGCCGAACCTCAGGGTTGTGACTGTGGGCGGCCGCCGAGTCGACCAAGATCTCCAGTTTCGCCCGGCTGTCGTCAATTCGGATTGCAAGCCCTTCTGGGACGCGGGACTGGCGGTCATGCACCACATCCGGTCCGACTGCTCGCATTGCTGGCTCGAGGCTGCGAAGATATCCCCGACGATGGATGGGAAGATCCGGGTCGATGGCCTTGGGCTTGACGTCAAGGGGAAGACGAAGCCTGAGATTTTCGGGAGCGTAGTAGAATTCAGTCGATCGCAATACGTAAGGTGTCCTTCGTCGTTCCTAGCTATGGCTATGAACGTGGGGCTAATCTTATAACAGATACCATGGCTATTATCGGGAGAAGAATTGTTCAGACGGTTACTCGGATTACAGAAGATCAAGAGGACTACGAATCTGCTTGAAGTCCAGATAGAGCTACGTCCGTTTGCGCAACCACTATGGGACAACGGTGCTTGTTTCACAGTCACAAGCGATGCGTCCAAGCATTCTAGGCGATGCTGAGGTATTCGTCGCGACAGAGGAAAATACGCTCGAAGTTTCTCAGTCTCTACTGCCAACATTATCCTTAGGAATAGGCGCATGAAGAATAATGAAGGACGAGCACGAGCAGGGCGAAGGGCTGTGGTCACGGTAGAAGGGGGATGATGATGCGCGGTGGTGGCGTGTGATGAGTAGCGATGGAAGACGGGTGAAAATGAAGACGAAGGACGATTTTCGACCATGATCCAGCGAGAAGGGAAGGATCGCGAAGAATCGTTTGTTAAAGGAAAGCAAGCAACAGGCCGCGCGGTCAATGGCATTGATGCTTACTAGCCTAAAAATAGCTGAAGCACCAAACGATTCCGAAAAGATAAAACAATCCGTCAGGGTAACCCCAAAGGTGACGTGATTCTAACCCAATGGCTTTCGGGTTCGACATGCCTCATATGCAAACCATCCCCTGTGCGAAACAACTCCAACAGATATCGCGTCTTCCGCAAGTCGAAAACCTCGCCATCGAGCATGACGCGAATTCCCATTTCCAGGAACGGCCTCCAAAACTTGTCCTCGTATGTGAGATATTCTCTTATCTGCCGAACCTCGGGCGCGCCGAGGGGGATCACGGCTTCGCGACCGCAGAACTTCTCCGGTAGGGCCCTGACGGGTATTCTGAGCCCCAGTCGGAGGACTCTGAGATTCGGGATCGCTCGGAGGGCCCGACCGGCCTCCACCCTGTCCTCCTCCTTCCACCAGACGGGTGCGAACACGACGTTCTGGATCTGTGCGATGGTCTGCTGCCCCCGGGGTGACTGGCGGAGGAGAGCATCCTTGACGGCCTGGCTGAGACGGAACGTGCTCCTGAGCCGCCGCGTGCGTTTAAGATACTCGGGGAGGGGATGGAAGAAGTCGACCTTGGGATGTGCCCAAGCATGCTTTATCCGCGGAGGGCGATCTTCGAGCCAATCCACGGGGCAGTAAGATGGGAGCCGGCAGAATCTTCGCTCGACCAGCCTCAACGCAGAGCTGTTGACTGCAGAGATGCTGGAGAGTTGATCGAACTTCCGGACAAGGCACGAAGCCAAGCCCGGGGGCGCCAACCCTGGGCGTTCGTAGGTCTGGAACACGACGAACTGCTCGGTCTTGTCGGCAAGCCACACGGTAAGCCACCAAGCAACCGGATGAGCGTATGCTCTTGCTTCCGCTTCGTCGATGATGGCATCGACGATGAGGAGGAAGATCTCAGGAGGGATGGACCTCGGACGTAGTAGGACGGGATGTCCACTCATGTTGACTGTTGGTGGTCCGACCATGAGGCCCCTTCCCACCCCACCTTCTTGACCTTGATCTGGGCTACTTACGTTCGAATTAAGTAAGTTTCTCAGCCTAGAATTCAGTGCAGCGGTGCCTGAAGCCACGGAAATTCGTCTGCATCATTTCTTTGTTCCCCGTCGGGGCACATCAAGGGTATTTGTGCTGGAGAGGTCGTACAGAGAAACTCAACCAGCCAAAGACTTATGCATGCACTGAAGCCTCCGCAAGGAATCTGTAAGCTTTTTGAATAAATTTTACTTGAAAATACTGACAAAGCTGGTTTGGCGGAGTGAGACCCGGATGCAGGATGAGAGTTGGAAGAAGGCTGCGTCTAGAATCATTGTCTCATGCCATCGACTCACTTGCCTATCACAATAGACGGCTGTGGCATGACAAAGAGACGGCTAGAAAGCTCCTAGTCATCTAAAGAATCCTTCTTGAGCGGCTTCCCACGAAAATATGGCCATGAAAGATCGTGGGCTGCATAAATGTTGGTCTCTCACGGGAACAAGGCCACTCCTCATCACTCTGCTTCTCAATTCATAAAAAGAGAAGCACTGCCGAACAAGACATCTGCAACTTTTCATCGCAAATTCGCATCACCAACATGGCCAAATCTCTTACAAATGCCAGAATTGCAATGGACCTCAATGGATCAGCGCAAGATACAGCCTTCCGCCAACCTCTTCTTCCTTATAGTATCCTCATTCTCATCATCAACTCCTTCACCAACAATGTCTTCGCTGCTGTATCAGCTGATCCATCGAAGTTCAAGATGAGCTCCCTGAATGTTTTGTCATTGCGAATTGTAATGGATTATCGAGCCATGCCCAAGCTTCTCACGGAAATCCCCTTCTTGGCGACATTTCACGCGCTAACCGCGATGTTCGGGACCTAATCTGCGACAAGTTTCCTCCCATTTCCATGATCCATCGGTAGGCCGCCTTGCCGCTACCAGCACCACAGCTTCGCAGCAGAACCTCGCTGGGGCTGTCGTACAGCCCGAATCAACTACCAGGCACGGGCGGAATCAGCCTCCGAGGCACCCGCACTCTCTGAATGCCTTCGAAGTATGTACAGTTGGCAATCGTTAGCTCGGGATACCTACGACATCTGCGGAACCTAGAGCGCGTAATCATTCTGGACGCAGGCGGCCGACAAATACCAATTTCCATCAGAGTTCCGGCTGGCGACTTCCAGAAGGCCTCGAGAAGACCGATTATGTGCTACCATGGAGCTTCTTTGGAGCCGAGGTATCAGGTGTCCTCATCCAGAGATTACTCGGAGGAGACAGAGGCGAGGCTCAGCCATACGCCGATAACCTTGCAACGAGAGGCTTCTGAGAATGATCAATTAGGTTTTACAGTAAGAAGTTAGTAATGAGCAGTTGGGGGCAACAACTAACAGCTTCGTTAGGACATTGGCAGCAGGTTGGGATTGGACGGAGGTGAGGTGGTGTTTAGTCTATTCGCACACAGACCACATAAAGCCGCTTCTCCTTCAGCGATAAGGAATGGTTATGAGAAGTATTTTATTTAGGCGTAAGTTCGTGAACATGGCGCTGGAGGGGAAAGACGCGAATTCGCTGAGTTGCGGCGTGTTGAACAATTCGATGCATATGTCACAGTTTCGTGTGGTAGTGGGGATGAAAAGATAATCTTGCTAGTTCTTTTACCAAAAACAAAGTGATATTGGCTTAATTGTCCGCAAAGATAAATTATTTTAATTAGGCAACATAGACCTGTCCCCGGATTGTACAGTATCTTGGGGAGTCAGGCCGGTTCAATTGGCATCACACATGTCACAATAGACACCAACACGGAGAGAGAATTTAGGCCACGAAGATGTGAAGTGTCATAAGGCAGTTTTTGCTATTTCTCATCAGGTCATGCGGCGTCCAGCCTCAAGTCACGACAGAAAGGAACCAGATAAATCCGTCTTTTCCAGTCTAGACTTTGAGTGTTGCCCGAATTGGCTTCTCCAAAACAAAATCCATATCAACCCGCCAAGAATGTCATCCAAGAATCGAAAAGTGCTGCGTTGCATCAAACTGGATTCGAAAACTAGTTCCGACCCAGCCCAGCTAACCTGAATAGAGGATGCCATGCCTTGTATGATCCCCGTCATGAACAAAGCCCTTCCGGTGGCGTTTCTCGTGTGGTCGAAGTGATTTAGTAGGGCTTCTCGCCGATGCTGCGATGCTGTTAGTGGACGCCGGTCTTTTTGATGATGAAGGTGTCCATTCGGTAAGGTACTTACTAGTTTCCGGGGGGAGAGTAGCGGGCAACGACGTAGGTGGCGCCACGGGAGTCGGTAGCGATGGCCATGCCGACCTTGGTGATGGACTTCCAGACAGCCTGGGTGTAGTGACCGAAGCTCATGTAGTTGGTGGAGGAGATGGTCTCGCCGTTGTACGCGGACTTCTCGCCGAGCCAGGCGTTGGCGGCGTTGAGGTTGGGGGCGTCGCCGCCGGACTGCATGTACAGGTTCTCGCCCTGGTCGCTGGTCTGGGAGTGGGTGAGGGATCCGACGGAGGTCAGGTGGGTGGCCCACTCCTGGGCGTTGGAGGCGAGGGCGGCGTCCCAGACGAGGTCGGGAACACCGACCTCAGCGCGGGCGGCGTTGTGGGCGTCAAGCGCCTTCTGTTGGTCGGCGTTGACGGAGCTGGAGGAAGACGTGGCGGTGGTAGCCGTGGCAGCGGCCTCCTCGACGGCGGTCGGGGTCGGGATGACGGCAGCGGCCGGAGAGGTGGGGACCGGGACGGCGGTAGGCTGGATGTTGTAGGTGGAGACCTGGCCCTTCCAGCCACCGAAGTTACCCCATGCACCCCAGCCGCTGGCTTGGCGGTAGGCGCCGAAAGCGGCGGCGTGGGAAGCCATAGTGGCGACGACGACAGCGTAGAAACGCATTTTGACTGATTCGGAAGGGAGTTGAAATCACCGGGATTCAGTTGTGAAGCAGCTTGTTGTTGCTGTAATGAACGAAACGGAGGATGGATCCTGCCAGAGAGCGTCGATGATAACCCGTAGGGTGCTGGAAAAAGAGTGACAGACGCGGTAGAGGTAGAGGACGAGAGATGTGGCCTGAAGAGGGAAAAGGGAAGAGTGACGGAAAACGGAAGGGGATCAGGTCACGATGTATACATTTCAGTTTGCAACACATTACACCCGTACACGCAAGACGAGGCCCAGTTCTCGTGATGGTCGGGATATTTTGCCGCTGCACCATTCAACATGAGACGAGCGGGTGATCTCCCGTATGCAAGCCCTCCACCAGGAATCATCAAGCGGAAGATGTGGCGTCTCACCATATTGGCTGGTCGGCTTCCTCTGGAGAAGGAAAATGACTTACGAATCCCACCTCCTATGCACCCCTGGAGCGCTAATCAGAGATGGAGGGGAAGGGGGGGTTTCTAGGGGCCTCCACATGGACCAACGACAAATAACAAACGCGGCAACTCAACTTCTTCATTGTAAGCGAGGGATAAGTCGAAGGAGTGTAGGACCGGGGAGCGGACATAGAAATTTATTAGGGAGGTCGAAACTTCTTTTTGGATGACCTGTCTCTGTGTGGTTCTGCCTGGGATCCCAGGTGAACGGTTCAATCTGACGGGCACTAAGCAATTCCTTGTCTCAGTACGCACATTGTCAGCAGAAGCTGCAGGAACAGGGGAGTAGCCCTACTAGATCATGTCACTCAAGCGCCATCGAGGTGGGTTTCTTAGTTGATGTCTGCGTGGTTGAAGTGTTTAGTCTTGCTGCCGGTAAATGGAAGAAAAGATCCTACGTGGGGCCGTGCAGGGCCCTCTCCTGCCAGTTGCACCGGTCCAGACCAAGCCGGGGTGATAGTCCGCTCGCCTAGCCGGCCGCCCCGTAATCCATTTCAGCCTCCGACACTTCCATTAATTAATCATGACACAAAGCCAACGTCCGAAGGCTGGCGTCAAGGTTGGTTATTATGCCTCGATCATCCACAAGTTTGTGCTGCTTTTCTAGCGTGCGGGGTTGCGACAAATTGGAGCTGGCGGGATCATTCTCTGTCTTTCTTCTTCGTTTACCCCTGAATCAGAAGTTTCTTATTGACCTACAGTTCGTTGGGATTAGACCAATCGCCGCGTTTCGTGCAAACACACTGGCTCGCAGCCCCGACAGAAGAAAGATGGTGTGCACCATTAACCTGTCCGGGCCTCTTCTGTTTCCCGCGTGGACAGCACACGCGCAATACTCTAAATATTGCAGAACTCCAACCAGCCAAAACCATAGTGGTTGGAACACATATGGCATTACTAATGATCTCGTCAGAGCAGGACCTCGAAATTGCCTGATTCGGGATTGATAATTTCGGCTGGACTGTGCGCACTTGTCTTGCCCATGACATTTTGCGTCCTCACTCACACTGCTTAATCAACTCCAAAACTCGTTGAACAGGATTCTGGCTTTCGTGATTCGATCTTGTTCACTCAGCCGAAGTTTCCATGGAAGGGGCCCTCAAGCATGAGCCCCACACCTCGAAGCTTTGGCATCCCCCTCCCACGACCTTGCTCATTCTACGTGTAATCCAATCCGGACACTGCTTTCCAGCCACACACTCCTGTGAAGAGATCATTGCTGTCAGTTGACCAACAAGGCCCCCCGATCTCGGCGCCGCATCCGTGTGAGTTTCCTTGTGGACGGAATGTCCATTCTCAAAGCCTCTCATCCTTCCGGATGGCTTCTCAAACACACGGCAACCTGCAGGATTTCGATCGAAGGCGCAATGGTGTGACAACAAGAACCCCTCGTGACAAATTTGGCATCTGACCCAGATCTTGTTCTCACAACAACCATCTTCTGCTGCTGGCTGTCATACAAGATGGAAGTAGTATATGTGCAGACTTTAGGCTGTCTAACGTGCATAATCTGGCTGTCAAACAAGCAAAATGGCGACTCCGTGCCGATAGTTACTCAGAGAAGAGACAGGTCTTGTCAAATTCAGGGGGCGCTTGTTCGTAGAATAGTTAGTCCGCGACCCATAGTTATGAGACTTGTAAGTCTTATATCTCCGTGTGAAATTCGTGTGGTTCCTTAGTAATAATAATATAAGATAGAGATTACTAATTTTAATAATTAATAATTTAATAAGTATTATAAGTATTAATTATTTAAAATTTCTATTATATATTCTATAATATTATAATACTTCTAATACTTATAATAATAATATTAATTTCCTAAATTATTAATAAAACTCCCCTAAATAATTTAAAGAACTAAATACTTTAAATTAAGAGTATTAAATTATTTATATATAATTATAGAATTTAGGAAATAATTAATTCTAATAATAATATAAACTTTATAACTTTAAATTCTTAATATATTAAATTTATAAAGAAATTAGAATTTCTAAAGTTATTTAATTATTCTTAAGTATATATATAGAGTACCTTATTAATTTTAATAATTTCCTTAGGAAATAAAACTAAGCTTATACTTAATAGGGAAAATAATTAGTTTTATATATAATTTATAATATATATATTAATTATAAATTAAGAGTTTTATAAAAAAATAAATTTAAATATATTTTTTAAACTATTATATAAAATAATATTATAGAATTTACTTTAACTAAATATAGTTACTTTTATAGTAGAGATAATAGGTCTATTATATTTAAAGTAGTATAAAGTAGGTTAATTAAGATAAAGTTATTTAAAGAGGGAGGCCTTAGAAAAAGAAGTAATATCTAGTTAAGAAGAGTTATATATAATTACATATAAATTATATAACTACTTATATAACTACTAGAGTATTTACTCTAAAACCTTGGATTTATATAGAATTTAGTAATATAGGTAAATATCCTAATACTAGTAGTTTTTCTCTTATACTAGAATTTACCTAATATAGTCTTTTAAATATATAAATTAAATAATTTTAAAATATTTATAAATGTTATGGGCTATGCCTAGATAATATTAGCCTAGGCTTTACTTATACTTACTTACTTAGTCCCTACCTAGTACTCCTCTAGTGGGCCCCTATTAGGCCCCTTATATATAAACTTTTTATCCATTATAGGAAATTTCTCTTTTCCCTCTTTAGTTCTAAATAAATAGTATTTTATATACTCTTTAGGCTAAATAAGCCTAGGCCTAGCTCTTTATATATTTAAAACTTAGTCCTTATTTATTATATAAATAATAATAGAGTTAAATATAGCTCTCTATTAGTAAATTACCTAATTAATAAACTAGGCTCCTAGAATAAATAAGAACTATTAAATAATATAATAAATAATATAATAGAGGGAATTAATACCCCTTATAAAATCCCTATAAGAGGCTCTCTTATAAATAAACTACTCTAGTAATAATTAAAATACTTTATTAATTTTCTCTACTAGAGAATTATAGAATTAATAAATAAACTAATAAGAAGAGATACTACTACCTTAGTAAATTACCTAGTACCTCCCTAAGTACCTACATTTACTACTCTCCCTATAATAAAGAATACCCTAACCCTAATACTAGCTATAACTCCTACTATATAAGTAGCTAAATACCCTACTTCCCCCCTAGTAGTTACTTACTATTAAAAGCCCTTACCCCTCCTACTAAAATTCTTAAATAAGTAAAGGGAGTACTAAATTTAAACTTAATAAATAAAAACTAAGCTTAAAATTAATAAATATTTCTATAGTAATAACCTTAAATATTAGTACTTAATTAATACCTATTTAAATACTAGTCCCTAATAAGTAATTAAAATCTTTTATATAATAAGGAGTCTAGGTAATACTTATAATCTAGAAATATTTATAATATACTTAAATTAAATATACCTAAATTTAAATAATTAATCCTAAGTAATAACTTAATTATAAGGGCTCTAGTAAAAAAATAATAAAAAACTTATTACTTTTCTTTCCCACTTTAAGAAAACTTTAATAGAGACTAATAAATATAACTAACTAAATATAATTTAAATCTCCCTCCTAAAAGCCACCCTAGTACCTTATTTAAAGGAGCTCCTAATTATTATAAAACTCTCTATAAAATATAATAAATAATTTATAAAGATTTAGAATATTATATAAAAGTTTAAATATATAAAGAGATTAATTAGTTATTACCTAGTACTCTACTATAGAACTACTAACTATAATACTAATAGGGATATTATAATAATTAGTTTTATAATTAAATAATATAATTATTAGGGCTTTATAAGGTCCCTCTCCTCTATTAATAGTAATTTAAAGTATTAAAGAGACCCCTATAAATACTATAATTATGATAAAGTAGGCTATATTTAGTAGAATTATTTAAATTAAAAGAAGAATACTTTTATAAGAGTCTTAAAAATTAAATTACTTATAAATAATATAAATAAGGACCTAGGGAGTAATAATAACCCCTTAAATAATAAGAAATTAGAAAAAGAGTAACTCTAGTATAAAATTAAGTATTAGGGTTAACCTAAGTAAAAATTTAAGAATAAAGAGAATAATAAAAATAAGAATAAAAGAGTAATTAATAATTAATTATTATTTAAATAAGAATTAATAGAGACTATATTATTTATATACTAGTTAATACTAATTATAATATATATATTATTATTAATATTTCCCTTATAAAGAGACTCTACTTATTACTTATTAATAAAGGGAAGAGGAAAATAAGGGGGTATATTATTAAATTATTACTTAGTAATACCTAGGGAATTATTATTCTAACTCTAGAGATTAATAAGTATATATAGAAGATTTATACTTATATAATTAAAAGTCTTTATTCTCTCTTATATTTTAATAAACCTTAAATAGAGAATAATTAAATAATTTATAATACTAGGGCTTAATAAATAACTTATAGGAAAGTAAGTATAATAGTCTATTTAGAGTACTAGGAGGAATTTATAAGTCTTTAAGAAATTTAATTAGCCTACTTACTAGGGGTAAACTTCTTTATTTTTCTATATTAATATATAATTAAAGACTAATAAGGAGATACTTATTACTTATTAAATAATATTTATAAGTCTAAAGAATATTAAAAAGGCCCTAGTACTAAAGAAGCTTATTAATTCTAGGAATTATATACTAATATATATTCTTAAGAAGTTCCCTAATTTATTTTAATTTAATATAATTTATTAATTATTTCTTATTTATTTTAATATAAATTATAAAATTCCCTTAATTCTAAATAAAAAGAGCTATATACTAGAACTTCCCTAGGGGCTATTATATAATATATTAAGAGAGAAGTTTCT
Source organism: Colletotrichum agaves (assembly GCA_036785465.1). Classification (NCBI taxonomy): domain Eukaryota; kingdom Fungi; phylum Ascomycota; class Sordariomycetes; order Glomerellales; family Glomerellaceae; genus Colletotrichum; species Colletotrichum agaves. Next base: position 55 of record JAXISO010000271.1, on the reverse strand, counting down.
TATATTAAAGAAGACTTTAAAGAACTTATTAAATAAGAGTTTTATTAAAACTAAT